>PVJA010016226.1:0-43872 GCA_004027025.1 Myocastor coypus | reverse complement strand
GAAAAAAAAAAAAAAAAAAAAAAAAAAAAAAAAAAAGAATGTTTTGTTATTTTGTTATATAGGTCTTGCTTCAACTTGCCCTTGACCACCCAGCAGGAAAAAAAAAAATGTTTAATTACAATGCATGAAACACAGCTAGATTGGTGAGACGAGCTTTAGGAGGCTTAGATTCAATAGCCTCCAATATCACAAGCTTCACTGGTGGCCCATTGCAGAACATTTGACTGTGTATGTATCTGCGTCCTCTTAGTCCAAAGAGAAGTATATTCTTTTCCTTTTGTTTTTTTTTTTTTTCTAAGCAGCATCAATAGGGAGGTGGGTCATGCCCACACACTGTACTCTGTAGAATGATTGTGAGGACAATATGCAATATGTCAACTTTCAAAGAAAAGAAAGGGGAAAAGAAAAAAATAATAATGTTGATTTAGAAGGGTTAATGTTTAATTGTTTGATCAATCTTATATCCTATATGTATTAATCTAAACTGATCTGATGATAAAAATATGTAGTATAACCCGCATTAAATTTAAACAATAAAAAAAATAAAAAGAAAAAAAAAAACAAATGATACAGAATTTCACTTACAAAGTAAAAAAAAAATAAAAGAACGGAGGGTGAAAGCCAATAGGAGCAGAACTCGGCTCAGGTCAGCGCTAAGGAGAGGCACGGTAGCCGGCACGCGGCGGTGCCTCCCTGGGCAGTCAGGACCGAGCGACTGTCCAGCGGCAACGAGTGCGTGAAACGGGAGGACCCTGAGAAAGCAGAGGTGTAGACGGTCGTGGAAGAACCTGGTTCTGGAACTTCCTCTCCATTAACCAGCTAGGCGATGCCAGATGTCGCACCTAACCTTTCTGGGCCTCCTTTTCCTCATTGGAAAAAGTGAAAGATTAAAGATGATATATACAATACTTCTATATTATATTTTTACATGTTATGTAATACGTAATATATTATATGACATATAATGCTTATGTGGCGCCAGTGACAGATAAAGAAGCGCTGGTATTTCAACCAGAATGACCCACTATGAGAGAAGAAATAGCTTTCCTGGCCTTTGACCTCCTCTCAGGAATCCATTCACCCTGTCACTCCTCTGTGCCCCTAGGGCTTCCTTCCAGTGCCTCTCAGCTGAATCTGAAGAGTCCTGCGCCTCTGCAAAGTGGAATGAAAACACTGCCATCAGCATATTTAGTCTCATCAGCGGGTGACACCTCCTCCTGCTCCACTCTCCAGAGAGACCAGCCAAGATCCCGGGCCTCGCACGCTTCCAAATTCCAGCCCTGATTCAATTATTCATATATTGAAGACTGACCTTGGGACCTGCTCTACTGCGATGAGTCCGAATAGAAGGAATCTGCCCCAAGTTTGCTTTCTGACAGTCACTTTGCATGCCAAATAGCTCACCCTTAGATTGGGACTTTCAGGAAAAATTATGGGATGCAGGCAGGTTTCGCCGTCTAGAGCTTTGAATTATTGATGGACACAGCGCTACTGACACAGAGGGCCAGACAAGTGGGGGCGTAATAATTAGCACAGTTCCAGTTAGACTTGTCTCTGTTACTGTTTATTGGCATTGCACTTGTTTTACAACCATTGTTTCTTTGCCCTTCACAGGCCCACGTGATAGGCAGTACAACCGTAGGGCAGAGAAGTGGAGCTGAGGTCTACAAAGGTTGAGACTTAGGCAATTTCATCTAACATCTCTCTCTCTCTCCCCCCTCCCTCTGCCTCCATCCCTCCCTTCCTTTCTCTCTCTCTCTCTCTCTCTCTCTGTCTCTCTCTCCATATATATATATATATATATATATATATATATATATATATAGGCATGGCATGTTGTGCCAGGTGTGGAATACCCATCCCTGAGCTTACCTCTGCAGGTGCTTAGCCCACTGATCTCAGCAGCCCTACCATGTATATCTAACCTTTATTAAACAGTTACTGTGTCAGGAACAGTGACGTGATAAGTCAGTCATAAACTGAAGCCCGTGTGAGGATCACAAAATCCTCATAAGCAAGGCTCGGCGTGTTTGGATAATGTGCGGGAGCCTTCTTCTAGCTTGAAGCTGCAGCGCTCAGGAATCTAGCCCATATTTTCGTGATTTGAAGGCTACCGTGCCAAGGTGCAATGCGCCAGGAAGGGGCAAGGCATCACAGCATCGAGGGAACAGAGGTCGCACAGTCTCTTGGGTTCCAATACCGGCCGGAGCACTCCTAACCTAAGCCATCTGAACTCCAAGGTGGTGGGAAATCTAAAAGACCAAGGTAGCCGGAAATCGAAATCCGCATGTTGATGGTCTGTTGCGTGCTGTTATCACTGGGGTAACAAGTACCTGTGAAAATCAACTTGTGAAGGAACTGGGTTTATTTTGGCTCCCATTTTTTGGAGACTGACCAGGTGTCCTACTGCGGGGGCCTGTGGTGGGTGAAGCAGTACACTGTGTGTGTGTGTGTGTGTGTGTGTGTGTGTGTGTGTGTGTGTTTGTGTGTGTGTGTGTGCTGGAGCAAACCACTTCCTCCTTCTGGACAGCAACACCAGAAACTGTGGAAGGTACACGTGAAGGACCTGAAGACCTCACTGGGCTCCCCCTCTGGAACATTCTACTTCCTGTCAGCAGTGCCTCTCTGGGGACCAAGCCCTCAGGAGCCAAAACTATATCAGCTTGGCTTAAGTCTCCAAAGCTTTAGATTTTGAATTGCTTGACATTTTACAAATTATGGTCATTCAGATATCAGTGTAAATATCACTGAAATGAAGCCGAAACCAAAACACATCCAAAATCTGAATTGTTTTCCAGTTAAGCACTTCCTAAGGAATATTCTGGAGAGGCAAGAACACTTAAAGGGTATTTCCTATTGTTCTTTCTACTTCTCAGTCATTTATTTAGTGCACAGCGATTTTGCACAGGAAGATGCAGAAGGCCCCTAACTGTACACAGGAAAGGGTGTCTAGATGAGGACGAGGAAGGCGCAGGTGATGATGAGAATAAAATCTTAGATAATAACGACAACCAAAATAATCAAACTGTGATATGTGCCAGTGGTCAAGTATGCAGGTAAGTACTTTACTAATTTACCCCTCAAAATTCCCCAGGAGGCAGATACCTACTGCACTTCTGTAGGGGCCCTTCCTGGTCCTGGTCGCCATCCAAAAAGCTTATATTTGTAATCCCAAAAATACATTATTCGAACCCCACTAAGTTAATTCCAATCTGCCTCCTCTAGTGCAACCCACAGGGGGAATAAAGACACTAGGGCATATTCGTAGTTATGGGGAGCCCAGGGATCCTCAGTCCAGCCATGGTTGTGGCTATCCAGAGCAAAGGCCTCGACCCAAGGCTGACCCCGGGCTTTATTCAGTCATGAAGGATGAGTGGCTTCAGAATTGTGGGCCGCAGGTGAACACTGCGAGCTGGGCTAGATAGGAGGCCTGCATTCGGCTCTGTGCTATGCAGAGAGAAGGATAGGCAGACAAAGTAATTTGCATTATACTATCAAGACAGTAGGGAATGTCTTGGGGGGTCCAGTGCTTCAGCTCTGACATGTAATCTTTCAAACCCCAGGAAATCATAGCATCTATCTCAAGGCTCAATCCCAGCCAACATCGTGGAGCCCTGGCTCTTCATTCTCTCTTGACCTGGCTCACATTAAAGAGCAATAGGTGTGGATTATCAGGGAAACAAGCATGACATCTTCAAAGACTACCACCAGCACCTCGGCTAGACCAGTATGCATTGCCTAAAGTCAACTGACAAGGCCAGGAAAATTCTTAGCCAGCTCTGTACCTATTCGTGCACAGAAATAGGGTTGGGCCCAGCCCAAATGGAGGCAGCCGCTCTTCTTTTCAGGAGAGTCCCCCAGGTGGTCCTCTGCACACTTCCATTGTGACAATGAGAACATTGAGGCAGAGGTTAAATAATTTACCCAAATCATATGGACGGTTGGTGGTGGAGTTGGAATGGGACCTCAGGAAGCTATTTTACACTACCTGACTTTAACAACTGTCACACGCTGCTCCTGGAGTTCAGATCGCTCAGCAGTACAGTGGCAGTCAGCATGACGCAAACTGTGCTGGGCATTGAGAACACGGCCTTTAAAAGCACGCAAGGCCAGATGTCAGTAAAAGTTGGTTCTGCAGCTGAGCACTGCCACTCTCACTAGATGCCAGCTATCCTGAAGTAAGCGCTGAGGCTGGCCTTTATCAGCTGTGTGACACAAGAGTAAATAGATCGGGGAGGAACACCATCCTCAGCACTAAAACCAGGGTCTTCTCACTGGGCTACAGCACCAACCGGTTTTATTTTTATTTGGAGACAGGGTTTTGCTAAGTCACTAAACTGCCTGTTATGGTTTGTGTATAGGTGTCCCCCCAAAGCCTCAAGCAGTCATTTGGAGGCTTCTGGAATTTGTAGTTGATTATTGTGGGTGTGGGTGCTGCACCTCCCCTGGAGCAGGTGACTTGCATTTCAGTGTACGGGAGGAAGAGAAGTTAGCTGCTTGAGCTGCTGCTAGCTCTCCCTGTGCTCTTGCTCTTAGCTGCTGCCATGAAAGGTTGCTTTCTGCCTTGTGACTCTCTGCCTTGCAGCCAGCTGTATGTGGACTGAAATCTCCAGTAACTCAGTAACTGTGAGCTAAGTAAACCCTTCCTTCCCTCATTTTGAGTGTCAGGTACTCGTCCCAGCAAGGAGCGCAGAGTGACTAAGACACTGCCCTTGCTTAGTTTTAACTTGTGATCCTCCTGCCTCAGCCTCCATGAGGGCTGAGATTACAGTCACTCCAGACACCTGTTATGAATAGATGATTTTCAAAGGGAAAACTGGTCGTCCAAACTACAACTAATTCCAAGGCCAAGAGATTTCTATTTTCCAGGACAATCTCAAAGAGTAGATTAAGTAGAGACCCATGCAAAAGTGAGGCGTGTTAAGGAGACGTAGTCAAAGACACTGGATCTAAAGACAGACTCACGAGCGCTAACAAAGCGGACAGGCTCTCTGAGCCTCTACTTACACCTCCACAAATGTGAGATCAAGGTTATTTTGAAAATTAAAGGCGACACTTTATGCTGAGCACCTGACCCATCACCTAGCACAATGCAGAATACTGGAACTGCTACCATCTCCATCACCTGCCTGAAAAAGAGCCAGCCGAGAGACAGCATCTGCAGTCCATGTCAGCATCTCCTCTTCGGCACCTTGCTGCTGCTTTGCTCTGAGGAATCACCCACTGGCACACAGGCTGGCAGGCCTACATTTCCCCCAACATGTACAGCAGTGCTGGAGGCGCTCTGTAGCCAAAGTACGTGTACGATAAGCAGGCGTTCAGTGTGAGACAGCGCCTTGCCGTGAAGGAAACGTAGCTTCCAAACACCTTCCACGTGCACCCTTGTGAGTTTTGCCTAACGTTGAAGCTTTTGCTACCTTTCCACTCAGATCCTAGGGAATGAATTGCCCAGAGGATGCAATACATGAGGATTTGGCTTTTCAACCCCCATTAGCACTGATGAAACACAATAGGCTGGTGGAAATAAACAGGGACCTCAGGGCTGATCAATGCTTCCACACTTAGCAAGTGCACAGCTCCTTGAGCTTGGAATCA
This sequence comes from Myocastor coypus, assembly GCA_004027025.1. Lineage (NCBI taxonomy): Eukaryota > Metazoa > Chordata > Mammalia > Rodentia > Myocastoridae > Myocastor > Myocastor coypus. The sequence goes on along the minus strand of PVJA010016226.1, from coordinate 38,277 downwards.
CAGACTTATGGACTTGTTGCCAAGTTCCTACAACATGCAGGAGGGAGCACCCAAAACCCACCACCCTCTGGCTTGGCTCTTCAGAGACGCTGTACCTCTGCTGCATAAGCCCATAAGGCCAGTGCCCCCCACCTCTGCGAGGCACTCCCTTCTCTGTGTACCTCCTCTTAGCTTCCCCTGCTATGGGTCCCCAGGACCTCGTTCTCCCTCCTGTCCCTAGGTGAGCTCTAAGACATTCCAGAGCTGGCACAGTCAAATGCTACCTCTCTTTGGGGAGCTGAGCATGAGCTCACCTGAGTTCAAGAACAACCGGTGCCCATGCACTTGGCCAAGCTTGGATATAAGGCTCTGCATGACCCTCTTACCTGAAGGAACAATGACCATAGCAACAGCAGCACAACGGACAAAGGTTTTCAGGACAATGAGTATCAGACAGTGGCATAGTCCCCGAGAGATGCAAAGCCAATGAAGTCACCCTGGGGTCACCCTGGCCAGGTTCTGGAGAGTTTCCAGGCATCCTGATGAGGAAGGCATGACCAGATAGAGCCCAGTGGACAGCCTGAGGAGATCAGGACAATTAGAGGTCCCCGAAAACAATATTAGGGAGAATAGACCTGTGCAGAGAGAGAACTCCAGAAACCTGTGAGGGTCCCCACCAGTGTCTGCAGTCTTGATTCACAAATACCTGGGGTGAAACTGCCAAAGGCTGAACAAAGGTGCTCCCTGGAGGGGAGCATAGAACCATGCCCAGCCCTCACATAGGCGGGAACATTGCATGTCCTGACCAGGGGACAGGACATCTAATAATTCATGGGGCATTGCATGGATTGCTCATGAGTTCCTGGGGTCAGCTTGAAGGCCTCAGGCTAATACTGTTCTGATCTCAGCTAAGAGATCTTAAAAGGCAAGATCAATAGAAATTGAATTTGTAGATAAGAAAAACAAAAACCTCCCTCAAGATAGCATGTTTGTCCAAATGACTTCATTGTGAATTCTACCGAATATGTAAGGAAGAAATGAAATCAGTTATGCATAAATCCAGCCAGAAAACTGAAGAGAAAGGGATCTCAAAGGTCACCATTACCTCAGGGGTAAAACTAGAAGGAGAGACTGTGAGAATGAATGAAACTCCGGTGCTGAAGGCCTCGCGATGGGGTCTGTGCATAGAGACGCGGGAGCTGCCTCTGGGTGTGCTGTAACTCTAGTAAACTGAGTAAAAAATGGTGATATGGATAGGCAGAGAGATAGATAGATGATAGATAGATAGATAGATAGATAGACAGACAGACAGACAGACAGATGGATGGTCAGTATGTAAATAACATGGGACTATTGTGATACAGGACTTGGGACAGGAGTGTCCGCTCATGTGTGCTCTGGATTACACTGCCCCGCCAGTATTACCTCAAAGGCCTGGATGCACAGCTGTGTATGGGAAAATACGGGGACACTTGCGTGACTTTTGAGTTAGGCCATAAATCCTTGGGGGTGGCACCAAAGCATAATCTGTGAAATAATTTTTAAACAACTGATCATTCAGGGTGGGCAAAATTTTAAATTAATTTGGGGTCATGAAAGAGCCCTGTTACACTAGACTGGCACCAACTTCAGTCCCCAGGTACCAAAAAGAAAAAAAAAAAAAAAAAAAGAGTCCTGTTAGAAGAATAAAAAGATGATTCAGATGATTTATAGACTAGGAAAGGTATTGTCATTCATGTGACAAAGGTCTTACATGTTGAATATACAGGAACTTTGCAACACCAATGATGAATCATAGGGAACAATAAAAATAAACAGATTTGAATAGATACTTCAAAGGAGATATGCAGTTAGCAAATAAGCCCACGAAAAGACACTGAACATTATTTCTTATTAAGGAAATGCAAATTAACGCCACGATGAGATATCACTATGCCTCTTTTAGATTTGTTATAATTAAAGTTCCAAGTGTTGGCAAGAATAACGAACAACTTAAACTTTCATATCCTAATGATAGGAATAAAAACCGGTACTAGCCACTTTGGAAAACAGTGTGGCAGTTTGTCAAGAAGCTAAGCATGTTTCTACTGCATAGCCTAGCTTCTTCACTCCTAGGTATTTACCCAAGATAAAGCAAATCATATGCTTTCGTATGATTTTTGTGTCTGTGTCGCCCCTGTCTTCATATGTTAAAAATATTAACTCCCTCTAATGGTGGCAGTAGGAGATGGTGCCTCTTGACATGTGGCTGGCCAGGAGCGCAGAGTCCACAGGAGTCAGACTAGTGGCCTTATAAAATGAAGCATGGGAGCTCTGTCCCTCTACTCCAAGGCATGAAAGAGGCGAGGGTGAGCAGGTGCCCCCTATGGGCCATAGAGTAGGTACCAGCAGACTCAGAATCTATTGGTACTTTGGAGTTCCCAGCCTCCAGAACTGTCAGAAATATGTTTCTGTTGTTGCTAGGCTGCCTCGCTTAGGTGCTTTCTTATAGCAGCAAGGATGGCCTGAGGTACTACACAAAGCATCTCTGGATGCTCACAAAAGATTTAAGACTACTAAGGAAAACCAAGTAAAGGCCCATGCTTACTGCTGTCAGTATAAAGGACATCTGAGAGGTCAACCTCTGTGCAGAAATGTTTGTTATGTCTTTTGGTGACATTCCTCTCACTGCTGAGACACAATATCTGATGCCCAAAATTAAGGAAGGAAGGTTCATTTAGCTCACAGTGTGGGCAGGTTTCAGTCCATACTTGCTGGCCTCAACGAAGGGTGGCATACAGCAGAGGAGCAGCATTTCATGGTGGCAGAAGACAGCAAAAAGGGAAGATCCCAAGAGAAGAGTTTGTGTGCTTTATACTGCTTGTCGGCTACCTGCCCTAGGCTGGGTGTGGCAACTCACACCCATATCTCCAGCACTAGACATTGAATTAATAGCAAACTCTAAATCCAGCTGCCTCTGAAAAGCACCCCATGACTGTACGAGCCTTGGGAGGATGCCCAGACACAAACCACGCCATTCCGGGCTACAGTTTCAGAGGTTCTGTCCCATGATTCCTTGGTCTTGCAGAGACCCATCATCGTGGGGATGCAGGAGAGAACAAAATCCTTATCTCATGGTCTGAAAGTAAAAGCAGACAGGAACAGAAGGTGCTGGGTCCCGGGATCCTCTTTGAGGCCATGTCAATGACCCCAGATCCTCATGAAGCCCCATGTATTGAGGCTCCATCGCCTCCCCATGGCGTCACCTTGTAGACCATGCCACAAGCAGAATGGGCCGTGAGGAACAGTGCCAGGCCACAGTACAGCCCAACCCAAATGCTCATCAATCCTGGAGTACACAAACACTTGGTGATATTTGCACACACAAAGCACTCGTGACTCTCAAAGCAGCCTATCGATGATGTCCAACAGCACGGAAACACCAGCAAAATAACTTGGCTGAGGTCTCTCTCTCTCCTTCCTTCCTTCCTTCCTTCCTTCCTTCCTTCCTTCCTTCCCTGGGATGACAGGCAAGTGAAGAGGCCTGTAAGCTGCCAAGAGAGAAGAAATACAAACAAAGCACAAGGAAACTCCTGGCTCGATGGAGATCTCACTGTCTTAACTGTAGGGAGCACTTCCTCCATCTGCGTTCATGGCAAAACTTATCATAGCATATGCTTAAAATATATGTAGTTCATTGTACCGCAGTTGTACACCAGTAAAGCGTTTAAGCCTATGTACAACTAGGCAATAGGGCTCGGCTGGACATCATCAGTGGGTTGTCATGACGCAACACAGTGGCCCGTGACCCAGGCCTTCCAAGCTCTCCAGGCTGCCTCAGCTTTGGGAAGTGTTGCTGGTTTAATTGCTCTGGCTCAATGCTCCTGTACAGAGGAGAAAGGACCCGAGAACTGCTTCTCTTCTGCCAGGCTCCATTGCCTTGAGGGAGCTTATTCTTCCAAAAGAAATGCATGTGCTCCTTTTAGGATATACAAGAGATTTCCAACAACCTCTGTAGAGGTCTCAGTTGTATCTGAGAGAAAAGATGTGGACAGTGCCCGCCCTGGTCCATGCTAATGCAACCTTATTTGAAAATGGAGTCTTTGCAGGCATGAGCGAGTCAAGACACTGTCCTGCGGGTTGAATTTTACTTCCCCACAATCCACGTTTAAATCCCAGTCCTCAGGATCACAGACCATGACTGGCGTTGGACTTAGGGCCTTCAAAGTGGTAATACATGTAAAACGTGGCCTTTCCGAAGTGTCCTAATCTAGTACGACTGTTGTGCTTTGGAGAAGAGAAACTTGGACAAGAAGATAAGCCGGGAATTTGCTTTCACAGAGGAAAGATCACAGGAGGAACCAGTGAGAAAACCAGCTGCCCGCAGCCCCCAGAAGGAGGCCTCGGAAGAACCAAACCTCCTGACTTGGATTTTCAGCCTTCCCAAGTGCGAACAAATAAACCTCTCTTGTTTAAGCTACTACATATGCACATTCTATTATTGCAGCTCTAGGAAACAAAAACAGGTATTCTGTAGGGCCACGATGGGCCCTAAACTTAAGGGCAGGATCTAGAGAAGAAAAAAGGAGAGGGGGACAGGATAGGGACAGAGGTAATACCGTGGGAGGATAGAGTCAGAGATCAGGGACACACCTGCCAGCCAGGACAGACCCACGATGGCCCGCGACCATCAGGAAGTAGGAAGCAGCTTGGGACAGGTTCTCTTTCACAGCTGCGGGAAGCAACCAACACGGGTGGCGCCTGGCACTTGGGCTTCTCGCCTCCAGAACCGAGAGGTTACTTTTCTGCTGGTTGAAGCTACATCATTTGTGGCCAATGCTTACGGCAGTCCTCAAAAGCACACAGAACCTCCTTGACAACATCTTTCTTGGCAGTGTCAGAATTCCCAGCTCCTCTCTCCTGCTGGGGTCAGCCACTCAGCTGTGTACACATTTGCCAGGCTTCCTGCCCTGTATGTGGCCACTGTGGCCAAGGTCCTGCCAGTGGCCTGAGGATGAAGGAGGCCTTCCCTGGATACCCCACATCCTTCCTTCCTCTTTGCTCACAGAGAATTGGTGATGACAGCAATCGTGGGATCAGGCACTCGAGGTGACAGAGGCTCTGTGCAGCCCTTAGCCCCCTCAACTCTGAAAGCGAACTCCTTTTTACTTAAGCCTCTGTACTGGAAAGGGACTTACTGGGAAGGTATATAGGCTCAGAAGTGGGAGAGGCCACAGTGGTGTGCTGTATGCTGGACAGCTGGAGGATCCAGTAGCTCCTCACTCTAAGAAGCTGGAAGAATAGTGGGATCAAGGACAAAGCTCCAGCCAAAGGCTGGGCTATGCATCTGTGTTGGAAGGCTGAAGACCCTGGGCTCTGAGGCTCATGGCAGATGACAGCAGCACACACAGAGAGCCACGCAGAATGCACTTCTGCAAAGCTTACATCAACTTCCTTCATCTTTGCCTTTTCTTCCATTCCAAGTCGAAGCCTGGAGGTTGGCACCGCCCACAGCTAGGTCAGGTGTCCCCTCCTTGCATAGCTGGTCATCTTTTTTTCCCTCAGATATGCCCAGAGCTGTGCTTTACTGATTTACTGTGTGTGTCTTAACCAAGTCAAGTTGACACATCACCCTTAATGGTCACAGTGCCCTGGCATAAAGTCCTAGCGATTGTTGGTGTGAATCTTCCAGCTGCATCTAGCAGAATTTATGTACAAACCAATCTTGCTTTTAATTTCATTAAAAAGCATGCCCTAGGCAAGTGCAACTCGAGGGCTCCTTCAGCTTGTACAGCTAAGGAGCCTGTTACTGCAACCGCCAATGAGCTTCACCAGGAGGAGGAGCGCTGCTCAAATTCTAATGCCCTGGTTTTTGGCATGAGAGACAGCAAGGCCTTGTAAGCTGGCTGTGTCTCTCAAGCAGGATCAGAACAATGTGGTATCAGACATCTAGGTAGCACTGGCTAGAAATGGAGCCCAGGCAAAAATCTAGGATGCAGGCTTTATTTGTGCTACCTGTTATGGTTTGTGTCTAGTTCTCCCCACCAAAGCCTCATGCAGTCATGCAGTTGGGACTTTTATAGACTGAAACTCGATCCATGATCCACTGGGATTATGTGATTTAGTACTGATCTGGAGTTTGAGACTTGATCCATGATCCCTGGGATTATGTGTTTTAAGTACTGCTGAGACTATGGATGTGGCCTGAGGCTGATAGGCTAAGGCAGAGAGCCTGGTGTAATTTACAGAGAGACAGACAGATTCAAGCGGTTGCTCTATTGCCCTGTTTGGTCAGTTGCCTCTGTTGTGATTGTTGCTGTTCCGCCGTCATGAACTGGATGCTCTCTGCCCTGTTTCACTCAGCCTTGGGCCAGCTGAATATGAACTGAAACCTCCAGTAACTGTGAGCTACATAAACCTTTCCTTCCTTCATTTTGAGTGTCGGGTATTTGTCCCAGCAATGAGTAAAAAGTAACTAAGACACCACCAAAATTATTTTTTGGCTTGGGGTCACCACAACATGAGGAACCGTATTGCAGGGTCACAGCATTAGAAAGGTTGAGAACCACTGGTAGGGTCTCACTGCACAGATCGGACTTGTAGTGATCCTTCTGTTTTCAGCCTCCCAAGAGCTGAGATTACAGGCACGCTCCACCATGCCCAGTCTCCATTGCAGTCTCAGCGGTCACCAGAGGTGGGGCTGGCATGGCAGGGATCAAACCCTGATCCCTGAATCTGCCTAAGCAGGTGCTTTACTCCAGAGCTATCAGGCTAGCTCTTAAAGCACATTTATAAAGATAAAAGAGAAAGTACAATGCACAGAAAGTCTGAGAGAAAGGTTTTGCAGAGATTATTTCTTTATAGAATAGAAAAGAACAACATGGTCTATCTAGGAAAGCTCAGAAAAGCAGAGACGCAGTTGCTCCTGCAGCTGGAGGTGCTGACGAGGCACTTAGCGTTTGCACTTTGCCTAATCGTCGAGAGTCAGTTGACACGCACGAGATGGAAACACAGATAGAGGAGGACAGGAAAGCAAATGGCTAGAGAGGGAACTTCATCACAGCCAGGAGACAACAGCTCCCTTCTATACCAGCAAGATTGCTATCTTTTCTCTTTGCCTTGCATGGGTAGCATTGTGAGGTTTATATTTAGAATCTGTACTTGACTACTTTCTATTTTGTTGCTCCAAAAATGTGCATTTCTTTACAATTACACACTGAACGTGTAGTATGACACCCTTGTTTTCCCACACCAAGAGGGAATAAATTCCTGTCTCTATGTGGGTCAGACGAGGCCCCTGGCAGCAGCTACAGAAGGTGTGATTGACACACAACCATACAGGCATACGCACAGCTAGGAAATGGTTAGACCTGCTGTCCTTGACCAGCCTCGGCTTTTACTTCTGCTCTGCCACTCTGTGGATCCATCCTTGCAGTGAGACTGCACGGCCAGGGTCTTCAGAGAAGTACGCTTCCCTTCCCTTCCCTTCCCACCTCTTCCTTTCCTTTCCTTTCCTTCCTTCTTTCCTTCCTTCCCTCCCTCCCTCCTTTCACTGTTCTTTTTTATTCCTGATTTCTACATACAAGTACCACATATCCACTGAAGACAATTTGGAAAGCGTGAAGAGAAGAGTGATAACGAAGAAGAGAACAAAAGCCGTCATTATCCCACCAGTCATAGCTATTGTTATTCTTTGTTTGTTGACACATAGCGACGTACCTACGACTTCTATCTACATGGCATGTACGTGCACGTAGACTCAGGTGAACACTTGTAACTGTGTAAGCACAAGGGTAGGATAAGAGGCCTATGCTCACAGCTCGCGGCAGCGCTCCTCCCCTGGGGAGTGGCTGCGTTTTGGGAGCAGGTCTCAAGGCTCAGCGTGAACCACACTGCTTTCTGAGCGCTCATCTCAGGAGTACAGCTTGACGTGCCACCTGCACGCAGATGACGGGAGTGTGTCCATCTGCAAGACAGCAGCCCTAAGCCGTCAGAGGTCTTTGCAGCACGTCTGGGTGAACGGCCAGCAGACAGCGTCTCACAGTGGCAGCTGGTCTTCCTCATTTCTGCTCGCAACCCGGACATTCTAGGTGCCAGGGCCAAGACCTTCTAGGTCAACCTCGACTCCTACCCTGTTCTTGGAACAGAAATCTGCTCGGAAAGCTGTTGCCTCTGCCTTCGTGCTACCCCTGCGGTTCTCATCACCGCCTCTGTTTTGTCTATGTTACGCACCTCGTGCTGCTCAGTGATGGCCGTAGAAAATGGACTAACAGAAGTGACACATGAGGCGGCTCACTTGATTCTGAAATACAGAAATCATTTCCCAAGGAGCCTCTGTGCTTCTGCTGCTGCTGCTGCTAGCGCATAGTCTAAAAACCACAGCGCCATCAAAGTAGGCTTGGAAAAACCAAGATCCCGCCCGTCGTCCTCTTTTCAAAAGCTGCCAGCGCCTCCATTTTCTAGGATCAAGGCAGCGCCTCAGCCATGACTACAAGCCCTCCCCTGGCTGTCCACCCACCCGCCTCTGCCCCTCCTCCTCCCCTTACCTTGGCTGTGGACCCTTCTCAGCTGGCCCCAGCCCCCTCAGCCTGCGCTGTTCTTGCACACCTCGTGCGCTCACACTGGCGAGGAGGACTCCGCGTCTCCTTCGCACCATGGAACAGGCTTTACCCTCCACAGAGCCCACTGCTCTGCCACCACGGTCCTGGTAGGTCGGCTCAAGGGCCTCCTTCCGGGTGAGGACAACTCCTTCAGAGGACGATCAGCCTGCCCCTGGCCAGCCGTAAGTTCATCTCCTGCTGTTCCTCACCACTCTCCAGGGCGACTTTCTGCCTAGCCCTCGCCGTCTCGCGCTACTTGCGGTAGCTTGTGCGTGGCGTGCTTTTCTCCGTCTCTGTCCACACAAAGGAAAGCTCCCCAGGATCAAGGAGCCTGGTGCTTGGTTCCCTGACGTGTTCTCAAGCTGGCAGTCATGCTTCACACGTCAAAGGCCCTCAATACACTTTTGATAAGTAGAGAAAACATATACACTTGCTTACAGTCTGTGCCATATGTAGTGTAACTTGTCGTTCCTCAATATTTACGCAAACTCCTGTGAGATTCTGAAATCTGAATAAATCTTTATAGGAAGTGATACAATGGTTTCTATACCCTAGCTATGTTCTTGCTTATATTCTCAGTCACCTTGAGATTACTTGAAATATCTAATACATTATAAATGCTCTGCAAGTGTTTGTTACGCTGCATTGTTAGGGGACAAGAATAAAAAGTCTGCGTGTTCAGCGCTGATGGAGGCTTTTTCAATGGTTTTGATTCACACGTGGTTCATTCTGAGGGTACAGCTAGGCAGAGGGCGGAGAGTGAAACGCGCTCTGGCTGCTCGGTACTTAGGTTGTTGCCACAATTTGGCTGTTTGGAAGAACACCACAGTGAACAGTCTTTTACAAAAACGTTTCATTTCATTACTTTCCCAGCTACCCTAGGAGATAATCCCATAAATGGGAGCAACAAGTATTTTAATACATTTCCTGAATGCAGGCAAATTGCTCCCCAGCTTCCATTTCCCACGTAGCACCGGAGCTCACCCACTGCCAAGATGCGGAGCTAATTTTTTTCCTAACTTTGCCAAATTATGAAGCAAAAGAGGTCAATCTCAATTTTATATTAATTTGAATTCTTTGATGAAAACTAATTTAAAATGTCAGTTATGTTTCCTACTCATTCACATATTTTAACTTGCACTTTAGATTGTTTATGTTGCTATGGTACTATTTATGTTTGTTTATTTATTTATTTTTCCTTTGGATGTTTGAAAGTTCTTTATGGATTAACACTGCTTATATGCCTGTTAGGCAAGCACAGGGATAGGGGTTGGATCCCTGGCACCACGTACTGCACCGGCCCCGCCCCCAGGCATGCTGAGCGGGCCATGCAGACCGGGCATGGTGGTGCACACCTCTAATTCCAGCTGTGGAGAGGCTGCAAAACCAGACGATCCCTATGAGTCTGAGCTGCTTAGGGAGACCCTATACCAAATACTTGTAAGAAAAACTGCTTATAATTCATTATAGTATTAAAATATATTTATCCATATTGGTTGCTTTATTAATTCCTCCTATGGATAGCTCATCACTGATGTGCAGAAAAGCCAAGTGGATCTTGCCTACTAATTTTGTATCTTGAAGTATTAGTGAGTTTGTTTATTAGTTCTAAGCTATTTTTATTGTCTTCAAGTGATGGTATGTAAGAGACCATAGTACCAAACCGAAAATTTGAGTTTTCCTTTCTAATTTTTTGTTTTGTTTTGTTTTGTCTTTTTGAGACAGGGTCTCACTATGCAGTTGAGGCTGGCCTTGAGCTCACTTTTGTAGCCCAGGCTGGTCTCGAACTCGCACCGATCCTCCTGCATCAGTGCCTCAGCCTCCCGAGTGCCGGGATCACAGGCATGCGCCCCCACTCCTGGTTAGTTTTCCTTTCTCATTCGGGCGTGTGCTTCTTCTCTCTCTGGCCTAGTCGCCCCATGGTTGTGTTCCAGTGCCATGCTGATAGCGAGACTGTGAGGGGCCATCCCTGTCCTGCCCAATGTAGAGGAGAAGCTTGCATTCCTCCGCCCTCCTCTGCACCCTCTGTGGGCTTGTCATTTGAGAACGTTATCACAGCCCTTCTACGTCTAATACTTGAGAAGTTTATCATGAGAAATGTTGAATTTCGTCAAATGTTCCTACTTGTTTAGAATGGCCATTATGAAAAAGACAAAAGCTAGTGCGTGGTATTAGCAAAGACATGGAGAAAAGGGAATCCTTGTATGTGGCTGCTGGGAGTGGGCATTAGTAAAACAACCCCAAAAAGCAGCACAGAAGTCCCTTAAAAAGTAATAGTATAGCAAGACCTCAGGACCCAGCAGCCTGTTGAAGAGACAGCTGAGCTCCTCCACTCACTGCAGCATTTTTCCTCATAGCCAAGACGTGGGAGCAACTTCTTTATCCATCAATGGAAGAATGAATAAAGGAAATGTGGATTCAAGGGCTTATTCTGCAAAAGGAGACTTTTGCAGCAGCATGGGTAAGCTGGGAAGATGTAACATCAGGGGAAGCACAACGGGCACAGAGAGGCGGATCCTGCGCAGCCTCCTGGGCAGAAAGCCCGAAAACACGGAGTTCACAGAAGCAGAGAGTAGAGAGGCAGAGATCGAGTGAGGCGGGGTGGACAAGGAAGGTGGGCATTTGTCAGAGGGCCCGAAGTCCTAGGAGGAGTCGTTTAGTGAGCTAGGATAGCTGGGCTTGCGTGGCCTAGTCAGCAGAAGGACAACTACAGTTCATAATAATATACACTCCACAAGCATTGGAATACATTTGGAATGTATTCACTATGAAGAAAATATAAGAGACCATGCATATGCTATTTTGAGCTAATCCTTCCATAATGTCAGAATATAACATTGCATCCCATAAATATATACAATTGTTATATGACAAAATAAGCTCAGATGAAATAAAAAGGACTGCTTGGGTTGGATCCTGCAAGTGCTTGCATGCTAAGCTTCTAATTTTGCTATAGAAAGATTTCTCTCCCTGATTTTCCATCTGAGTGACTTGTGCACTGCTGCACACAGGTTACCTAAGTCCTTCCCACTTGTGACACCACTAGTTCTCCCTGTAGCTCTGTTAATGTGTGTATATTTACACGCTCTGACAGGAAGACCCATGTTGCCAATTTTGATGTCCTTTGCCGGAACTGACATCATCATCACAGAGTGAGTTTAGTTTCTTGGGATGTTTTTTGATTTAGCGTCAGTGTGGTCTGGTGTGGTCACTTTATTTCTCTTTTGGATGGTGTCTGCATGGAAGACTTTCTCCATCCCTTACCTTTTAACCCACATATACCTTTAAAACTAAAGCAAGGGGCTGGCCAAGTAGCTCAGTGTATTAAAACACCTGCAAGCAAGCACAGGGGCCAGGGATTTGATCCCAGGGCCTGCTATAGCAGCCCTGCCCCCAGGGTGCGCTGAGACAGCAGTTGAGATGGGGCGTAGTGGCACTTGCCTGGAATCCCAGCTCTCGGGAGGCGGTACACAGGAGATCACTAGGAGTCTAATGTAGTAATGAGACCCTGAATACCCTGTACACCCTTCCCTAAAATACAAAAACAAACAAAAAAGCTAAAGTGAGTCTCCCTTGGCAGCATATAGCTGGCTCTTTTTTTTTTTTTTTAATAATCCATTCACAATTCTGTCTTTTGATTGAAGAATTTAATACATTTTTCACTTAAAGTAATCATTGATAAAGATTCAGCTTGTATGCTTTGTACATGATTGTTTTAGCTTTTTCTATTCTCACCTCTTGTGTTTGTGGCTTTTTTATGATGCGTAATTTTTGTGGTAATATGCTTTGCTTTGTTTACTTTAACTTTTGTGAATCCATTTGTGGTTACTATGGAGATGTTATAAAATAGTCGATTTTAATCTGATAAAAACCAAACCTTCACTGCCCAACAAAGGCGTCACATTTTAACTTCATGTTCCATATATTTTATGTTATCGATGTGGCTACTTTCATATATGCATGTGCACGATATGATCTATAAATATGACAAGGGGCCTGGCAGGATGGCTCAGTGGTCTAAAGCCCCTGCTTAGGAAAGCTTGGGTGGCTGCAGGGACCGTGGTTTGATCCCTGGCACCACATGCTGCGCCAGCCCTGCCCTCAGGGCAGGCTGAGCCAGCTATAACAATAAATAAATAAATAAATAAATAAATAAATAAATAAATAAATAAAAAATATGATGAATGGCTGAAGAGTAGTACAGTAAAAGGCACATGGCCATTAATCTCTCTTTAAAAACATTTGCTTGTTTAAAACATAATCATTCCATCTCTGTCGCCACTTTCTGCAGCACTTGGGGCTGCAGCACTCTGTGTCTTCAGTTGTGGCTCTGTGGCTGCCTCAAAACATTTGCCTTTTAAGGTCATCTGAATGTTGGAGAAGAACCAGAGATTGCAGAGCTGCAGATACAGTGACCAGGGCTGGTGAGGGCTGCCTGCGCTGTCATCCCAAGCCCTCCTCTCTGCAGCACAGTGCTTGATGGCCGCATTCATCAAAGCTTTGCTTGTGCCTTGCAAAGAGACAGAAGAGGACTTCTACAGATGCTCTGAAGGGACAAACTGTGTGGGGGTTGCTATAAGTGCGTGGAGCATTTCAGAGAAATCAATAGCGTTATGTCTCTTACTTTAGCCATTTTTAAGATTTAAATAATCATCATAGCTTTTTAAAAAGAATAAAGATAGTAAAAAATAGAAATGATATAGATTGTTACTAAAAAAAAGATAGAAATTCAGCAATGGTTGTTGTTCAGATGACCAGATATGAGCATGCAAAATTCAAGAAAAATTAAAAAGAAGAAAAAATTAAGTGTTAACTATTTCTTTCAATAGACCAGTAGTAACCAGCAGTACAATTATCCAAGCCATCCTGTGTATGTACATGTATTTTTTTCTTTCTTCTTTGTCATCTCCTTTCCCCCATCCCAGTTGACCTTTCCCTTTGGACAATTTCTTTCCCTTTCATAATTTCTGTTGTGTTTTTCATTTTCTTTTATTCTTTCAGGTTCTTAAACTATGGGAGACAATATCATGTTTATACATGTGGATCTGATTTATCTCACTTATAAGTACAGTCTCTAGTTGCTTTCATTTATTTATAAAAGCCTTAAGTTTATCTTTTTTGTAGCTGAGTAATATTCCATCATATAAAAATACCATATATTTTTTAATCCATTCCTCAGTTGATAAACTTTTGGGTTGTTTCCAAGATTTAACTATGACAAATTGCATTGCTATAAACATGAGTGTACGCATATTGCTGTCATATGAGGTTTTCAGTTTTGCTGGAAAGATATCCAGGAGAGGAATACCTGGTTAAATGGACATCCAACCCTAGTTTTTGAGAAATCTCCACACTGATTTCCATGTGGCTGTCCCAGTCTGCAGCCCACCTACAGTGTAGAAGAGCTCCTCTGGCCCCACAGCCCCTCTAGCACTTGTTATTGGTTGACTTCTTGGTGACAGCCATTCTTTCTCTTTGTTATTTTCAATTGCATCTCTGATCATCCTTGGTATTACTACACCACTGTGGCTACAGTTATGATACTTTTATCTTTTAACTTTGAGGAAAGGTTCACAGTGATTTATGCACCATTATTACACTGTCAATCCACTTGGAATTTACCTTTACCAGGAGTGTTTCTCTCTCTTCAGCTTTCGGCTTTTGAATGCCTTCCATTTCAGCCTGGAGAACAGCCTTCAGTGCTCCCTGGGGTGCGAGTGTGGTGATCTTGCCCGTCGTATGCCCAGGGAATGCTTTACTTCTCCACATGTGGAAGGACAGCTTTGTAAAACCACGTCTTCCTACTTGATAGTCTTCTTTTTTCCCTCAGCCCTGTGAACAGCTCATCTGCTCTTTTAGGCTGTAGGGTTTCTGCTAGGAAATCTCCCAATAACCACACGGGAGGGCGACCCCTTCTGTATAGGTATGAAGAGTCATTTCTTACTGGTTGCTTTCAAAATTCTCCCCTTGTTTCTGAGCTTTGCAAACTTGGTTACAATGCATCTTGGTACAGATATCTCTGTACTTAAACTGGGTTGCTTTGGCTTCATAAATGTAAATATTCACCGCCCTCCTGAGGACTTGTATGTTCCCTGTCATTATTTCTTCAAGTATTATTTGTTCTGCCTCTTTCCCTTTCTCTGCTTCTTCTCAAGTTTTCCCTTCTTTTCCCTTTTGTCTCGATACAGCTCGGTGCTCTGAAGTCAGCTATGCCCGAGCATGTTTGCTCTCTCCTGTTGATCCAATCTGTTCATAACGCTTTCTATGGAGTTTTCAATTCAGTCATTGCTGGGTTTGGGTCCAGAACTTTTGTTTGCGTCTTTTTTCATGTTTCTGTCCCTTTGTTGACTCACACGTTTGTTCATGTGTTATTTTTGTGACTTTTTTCGAGTTCTCTGTTCTTGTATACCTTCTCCAAACTCACAGACAGTGATTTTTGTGAGTTCTTATCATGTAATTGTTAGGGACCATATTTAAACCGAGTACTGGTGCTGCGTTTCCAGGGTGGTTTGGCACACTGCAGAATTAGTTATTTCTTCTAATTTTTATAGACTGACCTTACTGGGAAAGGCCCCTCTCTCTTCCACTTATTTAAAGGCTACTTCAGCTATGAGAATGGGTTTGAAGCCTGGTTCTGTGGGATCCAACTTAGAGCGGGAGCCACAGGAACCACTCTGGTGCTTGCGTGGACCTGCAGCTTGAGTGCTCAAGTGGAAGCTAGGGTCCTCTCCAGCCTGAATCCTGGGTCCACAGACACTGGCCTGATGCATGGAGCCAGCACAGATGGCCTGATGTTGCAGAGGATGGACGCCTGCAGTGGAGGTGGCCTGGACCTTGGCATCCCTGGCGTCCACTTAGGGCTTAGATCTGACACTAGGCCTGGGACTGTGAGCCGTGGCGCTAGCCTGGTGGTAGAGTTGGGAGAAGTTGGGGACTTTCGTCACCCTCCTTGTCCTTTCTGAGGTCCTCCCCTGTATCCCAATAGGACACAAGGGGCTAAGGGAGGTGCGAAAGAGAAAATAGTGCGTCTGTCCTCTCCAAGGCACCCTGTCACGGTTCTGTGCTTCTTCCAGAGTCTGTAGTCCTCAGCTGGGTCTCTTAGTGCCTATCAGTGGATTTTTATGCCTGGACTGGTCTTCCAAGCAGTGCTTATAGGAAGACTCGGGTGTTGGAAACCCTGATGTTGGAACATGGCTGCTGTAACTCTTTTTGAAAGTAAGAGACTTGACAGAGGGAAGAATCTGAACTTTTTTTCAGTCATTTTGAAACAGGGTCTCACTAAGTAGTTCAGGCTGGCCTTAAGCTCACTTTTGTAGCCCAGGCTGGTCTTCAACTCACACCAATCCTCCTGCCTCAGCCGCCCAAGTGCTGGGACTACACATGTGCGCCACCACGCCTGGCACAAGAATCTGATCTTAATGTTGCCAGATTCTTTCAAGTTTTGCTTCATTATTTATGTTTTCGTGTTGAGACACAGACAGCCTTATGCACCCAGATGTAGAATCCTCATGTAGATTTACAATGAACTGCAATGGTTTGTAGTTTACTTCCAACTGTAATAGAAAAGTTGGGCTCTGCATAGAATTTGTTTGCAGTCAATATTTACTGCAACCCTTACGAATAGCGCCCTTTTCCTAGGTAATCGCTAAAGCTGTCATAATCAGGTGTGGATTCCTCGCCTTTCACAAAGGCATCTCTGGGCCGCGCGTTCTGCACGTGCGTGAAGCTACAGCTCCTCAGCCTGAAGTTCACAGTGCATACAGCAGGGCAGCGCTCACCAGCACTGCTTCTCCTGCCTCACGCTAGGCCTCTCATTCCTACTGTATTTTCTTGTTGTTTTTCTTTGTTTTGTTTTTATCTTTAACAAAAAAATCAATGCTGTTGTTCCTAGACATCTGTTCTTCAAATCTATTATTATCACTCAATCTATCTTTAAAGAACAAAATCTCCTAGGGCACCTAGCGCCTTAGTGTTGCTCTATTTTCCCAGCGTAGGGGGTTCGTTTTTCCTTTTCGTGTTGCGTGTATTTGCATTCTTCCCCGTCTTTTGCCGGTCCACATCTCTGGAGCTTCTCTAAAAACCTCCTTTCTCTGTAATTGAGTGGGTTCTCGTCTGAGTTCCACTCTTTATTCACAGCGTGGCCTTGGACTCCAATTATGATAAATCCATCACTTTATCTATAAAATGGAGTTTTCACAATAGATATTGGTGACACGATTTTAAAGATTAAATAGGAAATTTATGTTAAATCCTTTTGCATGAAAATAAATAAGCATTCACTTCATGCTGACTCCCCAAAGTCCCCAGAAATTTCGCTAGCATCATCTTTATGCTTTATGGTGAAGGCAGGAAGGCCACTGTAAAAGCAGAGTCTGAGGCTCCAGGGGTTCCAGGAATGGCTCAACCTCTGGCGACGGTCTGGTGTCCAAGAGTTGGCCTCCTTGGCTGCCCTCCTGCAGCTGTGCTGGGAAGAATGGAGGAGGACGAGGCTCTGACTGAGGAACGCAGTCTGATGGTTCATAAGCACCCAGGGAAGGGGCAGGAGGCCTACAGGTAGGAGAACTGGGTCGGCACACATGGGTGTGCGCATGCGCTGCTCGGCTGCGGAGGCCCCAAGCCCAGACACGACCCATGCTTGGCTCAGAACTCAGCTGTCAGAGCCGGGCGTGGTGGCTCACGCCTGTAATCCCAGCACTCGGGAGGCTGAGGCAGGAGGATTGGTGCGAGGTCGAGACCAGGCTGGGCTACAAAAGTGAGCTCAAGGCCAGCCTCAACTGCATAGCGAGACCCTGTCTCAAAAAGACAAAAAAAAAAAAGAAAAAGAACTCAGCTGCCAACGTACTACAGTGCCTACTGCCCGTGCGTCAGGACCCGCCCTGCCCACCTCTCCAGCCCTGAGTCTGCCTGGCCCTCCTTCTGGGGACACCCTTGTATTTATCTTGGTTCTCACCCAGCCCGACCCTGCTGACACCCCATTACATTAAGCAATAATGAGCTAGTTAACATCGACAAGCTTAAAGTGTAACTGTTATACAGAGTAGCACCAGACAATGCACGTTTTCAGCAATGTGAATATTGAGCTTTGGTACAGACTTAAGACATAGGCTGCAGTTTACAATCTGGCAGCACGGTCAGTCTTCTGGAGCAAGACAGAGAGCTGGAGCTGGGGCCGTGAGGTGCACCACGCTCACGCGCCTGTGCTGTATAGCCCGTCACAGAGCTGATAACTCTGTAGGGCCACGCCCCTTGCTCCCCGTCCACCGTCTACAGTGGCTTCTCCAGCAGTGGATCACTGTCCTCTCAGAGGTAGAAGAAGAAGTACAAGAAGGGTGACTCAGGGAGAAGGGGGGACATTATTGTCCCCCACATGTCAGACTCTGTGCCGGGAGCACACTGCCATCTCACTTAAGTCTTCCATAACCCTGTGGGTAGGTAGCAAGGCTTTTGTTTCATAAAAAAGAAGCTGAGCTCAGCGAGTGAACCAACTTGCTCAAGTCACACATACGTCAAGTGGTGAGGAGCTCCTGACCGCAAGCTCGGCTGTCACCAGGGCCCTCGCTTCGCCATTCCGCTTTCTGGTCTTCGTGAGAGTGCACTAGACTGTCCACCCATGGAAACTAAGGAACATGAAGAAATGCCTCAGTACTTCGTCTAAAATACAGACATGTTTTGAAGATACATCCTTTAACATAATTGATTCTCACAAGAAAACAGGGGCTCAGAAACTATAAGGGACTTCTCCAGAGGCTCGTGACCCCGAGGCGGTCAAAGGATTCCATCCTGAGCCGTTCACTCCACAGCCAGAGCTGTCGGCCACTGTGCAGCGCCCTCTGCTCCAGAACACTCGGAGAGAAAATGATTGTGACGGAATCTGTACTGGAAATGTCACGAATGGCTTTCAGGCTTGTGCCTGAGATGCCGCTAGGAGACGGCCTCGGCCAGCGGGGGTGAGATCCTAAAGGCTGCCGGGGAGGGAGTCCAGTATCATCCTCAGACACCCAGAACGAATGCACCCAGGAGAACCCCACACAGTAACAGCGCGTCCCGTCAGGACTGCTGCGAAGATTCAGTGAGATACTACATGCGGCGTGCCCGGAGCGGCGCCCGGCTCCGCGGAAGCGCCGTGTGCATGTTTGCTATTGTTATGACCCAGTAAACAACTAGGTCATCGCAGAGCTAAGGAGATTATTATGACCCAGTAAGCAACTGGGTCAAATCCAGCTAAGAAGGAAGATCATGACAGGGAGCAGAAACCCAGAGCTGTCCATTTATAGCTAGCTGAAGTCCTAGGAAAAACGGCTAACTCCTGAGAGCTAAAGACAAGGGGCTGCAGGAGCCAGGCGCTGGCGGGGTGCCAGCTGGGTTTAAGGCACTAAACAGAAACAAAATGAGGCAGTGTCTGAAGTTTCAATACAAGAAGGGCTGTTCCTCTATTCTCCATAAAATCTGTTTCTGAACAACAACAACAAAAACAATTACTTGAATGATGAGCAACGTAATAAAAAATAATAATATAT
Organism: Myocastor coypus; assembly: GCA_004027025.1. Taxonomy (NCBI): domain Eukaryota; kingdom Metazoa; phylum Chordata; class Mammalia; order Rodentia; family Myocastoridae; genus Myocastor; species Myocastor coypus. The sequence goes on along the minus strand of PVJA010016226.1, from coordinate 19,202 downwards.
GAACGGAGGTGAGAAAAAGGCTCGTGGAAGCGGACCACACCTCACCCAGGTTTTCTGATGGAGGCCTGAGCACAGCGTCAGAGTCTGTGACTCGTGTCACGGCAGGAAAGCTGCTGAGCTCCTCGATTCGCTTCCAAGACACATGCGCCACCGAAGCTTCTCAGTGACCCAGGGGACCGGCTTCTAAGAGCTGCGGTGTGGTTCAGTTCAAAGCACAAGACACACACACACACACACACACACACACACACACACACCATGGTATCTGTCGTGTGGTTTCTTTTTGGCAATGCGGGAGACAGAAGCCAGGGCGTGCCCACCCCAGGCGAGTGCTCTGCTGGGCAGTAGCAACCCGGCCAGTGTCCTGCTTTGCCTCTGACCCTGGAGCCCTGGCGATCCTAGGGCTCACGTGGGCTTCCCGCACAGGAACTGCGCGCCACCTGCCCATGTGGTCTCTGTCCTTAGCTCCAGGCCCTTGCCTTTAAAGAACAGAGCGGTCATGGGCTGAATTTCACTTTTCTGCTGCCGTATTTTCTTTTAGATGAGAAACTCATGCCAGAGCAGTTTTTACCCCTAGACACAGGTTTTGGTCATGCAGGATAATTTGAAAACACACCTTACCAAAAAATGTTGCTTAGTTGACTGCTATGCTTCAACAGATTCTTACTATTTTCCCCAAACAACCCACGTTGAGGGAGGGAATCTGCGCTCACCTTCAAGCTTATCACAAAGGGACTCTGTGCATTGTAAGAAATACCCTCCTTGCTGGACAAATTTGACGGCTAACTTCTCACAATTATGTGCTCAGTTGATAAAATTCCTTTTGATCTGTTCTTAGTACCATGGTAGGTTAGGAAACGCAGCAGCAGCAGAGATCTGAAAAAATGGCCAATGCGCCCTTCCAGAAAGGAGGCCTTGGTCTGTCTCAGAGTTTCTGGGCAAATCGCATTTCAACTACAACGTAAGAAATAAGTACAACTTCATGAAAGAAAGACTTCTAACAAGGAAAGTTGGCAGTAGGCTGAGAGCAAGGACATAGGGGTGCTGGTCTTGACTTTGATGTGAACAGCTATCGGAAAATGGTTTTCTTTTATGAATCTGACCTATCTATCAATCTATTAATAGGACTTCAGGGCTGATGGTTCTGTCTTCCAATGGAGAATATCTGTTCCGTAGGATGGCAATGTTGCCAGTGATAATGACGATTAGAAGAAAATGAAAGAACTCTCCAAAGACCAACAACAAAGCAGGAGTTTAAAAGAGAATGGTGCGGAAGAGAGTAAATCCAGTGAGGAAGCTGCAGGGCCAGACTCTAACAGAAATCTGGGCACTAAGGCAAGGAACGGGGCAACACTTACACGGAAATATGGAGCCCTGAGGAGCCTCTAGAAGTGGGCCGGAGGGGCACAAAGGATTCCTCAGTTAGCAGGGGGACAGCATGGAAGTCTGCTTTGACCTGGCCTCTGGATGGGCCAGCTAGGTCTCCAGGGAATTCATTGCCAGCAGATCTGAGATTCAGGGATACTTCCTAGGCTAATTGACAAGTTTTAATAATTCCTGAGCTTATGACGTCATAATTGCTCCAGACGGAGGCAAACACAGAGCTGTTCGGAGAGGCACTTGCTCTTACCACAGGCCATGGCAGAGTTCTAGTTTCTACGTTTTCTTTTCTTTTGGAAAACGTGTCTGGTACAGAGTCTCACTCCATAGCTCAGACTCATAGTGGTCCTGTTTGCAGCCTCACCAGCACTGAGGTTACAGGTGCGCAGCACCACTTCTGTTGATGATTCAGAGTGCCCTGCAGACGGGGCCAGCGTGGCATGCAGGACCAGGGATCAAACCCTGGTCTGTGCGCTTGCCCAAGCAGGTACTTAATTCACTGAGCTGTATCACTGGCCCTTCTACGTTTCCTGGTTACTGAGGTCCTCGTCATGCAAAACGCCACAATCACCCACACTGAGTTGAGGATGAGCCAGGAGCCACATCATCCTCGGTCGCTGTGGCCTTTAGGCGATCAGATAAAGTAAATAGAGGCCATAGAATAGTTTACTTTAAGAAGTTCCACATGTGAAAACCACATCCAACATCAAGAGACACAAAAGAGTGGAATCATAAAATATAAAGCCTTAGGCAATAAACCATGGCCATGAAAATTTAAATATCTCAATAAATAGTTAAACATCCTCAAAGAAGATAAAATTATCAAGATGGAAGATAAACCTGGGGAAGGAATTCAGGAATATAGAAGTGAGAAAATGAAATAGTTAAGAAGACCTGATAGAGAAGCAAAGAGAACTTTAGTAAGAGCTGAGAAACAGTGCGGAAGAGAGAACGTACTACCAAGATCCTCTTGACACTAAGAGAGGCCCTAACCACAGAGAGCACTGAGCCACACGTAGAATGAGGAAAGGGGAAGCGCTCGGAGTGAGGTTGTGCTGGGAGAGTCACAAAAAGTCTCAACTCCACGCTTACACTCACGTGGGCAACCACAGCCCCCGCTGTGTGGCCGGGCTCTCAGGAGCCACGTGCGAGGCTATGGACTGGCGCAGCCCCCCTTCTGGCTCTTTCTAAATTCTGACAGACTGCCATCTCCGTGCTTTGCACGCACTGCGGTCTTCCCTGGAGCCCCAAGCTGTGATGAAGTCTGAGAAATTAACACGCACAGAGGCTGACGGCAAAAGAGCAGGACCCAGGGTCCCACTGGCTCCTCTGTTCACCGGACACCCCCTTGCTGCCAGCTGGGAGTCTCTCTGCTCTGCTCCCCCCACTCAAGGCTGTTCCACCAATGCTTTCCACTTCTTGTCTTCAGTGCCAGGGGCAAGGTGACATTCCTTAAGATTTATTATTATTGTTTTCCATAACCTCAGGAATGTCAGTCCTCTGAAAGCCTCAGCACCATGTTGATTTTCTAAGGTAACTCTACCTGAGTATAGATTTATTGTGATTTGAGGTGTGTGTGTGTGTGTGTGTGTGTGTGTGTGTATTAGTGTAGTTGTCTGCAACACAAAGATGAACCAAGAGAGAAAACCAATATTTATTCTGCCTTCACATGTGCCATTACCAGAGCTAACTGCTATCATCCATGCTGATTCTCCCAATTCCCCTAGCAATCAGATAAGGAGGGCAATATCATTTATCACAGAGGAAAATGAGGCTGAGAGGAGGGAGGTGCATGGGAAGGGTCACTAAGCTAGGGCCCAAACTTTGTGGGAAAGCAATGAGCCACGAGACAGTGCAGGAGTGACCTACTGGAATCCATATAGAAAGCAGAGGCACAGTGCCGCGTGGTTCAACTTAGGTTTGTTGGGTGAACAGAAAGTGGTCCCTCCTACGTGGCACTTATCTCAGTGGCCAGCAATACCTCAAAGGACGTGGCCCACATCTCCAGGCAACTGTTCCCATGGAAGCTCCGAGCCTCACACACAAGTCTCTCGCTCCACCTCAGCTATCTTCCACGGCTCGCATTCCACTCTCCTTCCTGAGGACATAGGACCGCTGGTCCAGCCCACACAGTGATCACAGGCACCCACTGTTTAGGCAGTCCTTACTACTGAGGGAATCTGCCAGCTCCTGCGGAGGCTAAGAGCTCTTGTTGTCCCAGACAGAGTGAAGTGTCCTCCTCCCCCAGCTCCTGTTCTTTCCTTGGCCTCAGATGATCACAGAGGTGAGCTCCTCAGTCATATTTTCTGTTGGGAATCTGTGTTACTGGAATATTAATGGGATGTGAGATTTGCTGGGTCACAGTGCAGTAATCCTCATCCACTCTAGTCCACTCACTGCCACCAGGGCATAGACTCCAGTTCCTACCAATCTCAGGGCAGGAAGCACGGGGGCGGGGGCGTGCAGCAAGGGACCCCAGCAGCATGCTACCTTGGGAAAGCAGCTTCCAGGAACCCGCTGCCTTGTGCGATGACTAGGCTAACACTCCTACCTGTGGTGTCGCCTGCAGGACTGAGTGGTGAAGGCCCACGTGGGCACCCTGGCTAGCCCACGTTCCGACCTTTCGCCCTCTGTCTCTGCGTCTTAAAGTGAGCCTGCAGCGCACGCTTCTCGTGGGCATTCACGTTTCCCAGGTTTACACCCCAGGCTGAAGAGGACTTTGGGGTGCGGAGCAGCAAAAGCTGCCCTCTTCCGTCTGCCCATGTTGTGCAACCTCAGGCTTCACTGACACAGTGCTAAGAGGCACTGCCCACATGCGGGCCACGCATAGACTGCGTAAGTCCACGAAGACGTGTGCACGCCACGGATAAAAGTTGTGTTATAGTCGTTCTCTAAGCAGTCCCTGCGGGGCACACCCAGTTCATTGTGTAACGTTATCCAGGGAGAGGCTAGGCAGGGGGACACAGTGAAAGGAGCACGGAGCCACAGGGGCGGGGCAGTGCCGCGGGGTCCTGGCCTAGAGGGAGAACAGCGCCACCTGTCACGGAAGCCCAGCACAGGCCTTGGTGTTGAGGTTCTCTTGGGGTGTGGGGGCGAAGTCCTTGCCCCAGAACACAAGGGAGAGCGTCCTGGACAGCGCATCCCGCGTTTCCTGTGTCTCGCTTCCGGCTCTCCACCCTCCACCGGGCCAGACCTGGAATAGACGCAGCTTGCCTCTCAGCCCCGCTTCTACTGCCCTCTGGTGGCGGCAGCTGGTAATCCCATGGCTCGGCAGGCATGACTCAGACTCAGAGCCGAGTCCAGGGCAGGACACAACCAGCGCTCTGTCCCAGAGAGTAGCAGCTCCACCAGCCATGGATGGAAAATACGGGAATAAACTATACAGGTGGGAAATACTGACATGTTCTGGTCTCCATTCTCTCAGCAGCAAAGTACAACCATGACGTACGCGGCATTCCGCTGGGTTAGCCATTACAAGTAACGCTGAGATTGCTTAAAGCAGTGGTTCTCAACCTCTCTAATGCCGTGACCCCACAATACAGTTCCTCATGTTGCGGTGACCCCAAACCAAGAAATAATTTTGGTGGCTACTTCAAAACTGTAATTCCAAAAAAATTACATTTTCCAATGGCTTTAGGCGACCCCTGTGTTTTGGTCATTCTACCCTGCCGGGGTCGTGACCCACAGGTTGAGCACCGCTGACTTAAAGCATGCACCAGGCCGGACTCCTGTGTGGGTTGCGTGCAAGTCGGGCACCCTGGGCACGGAGGGCTGTGTTGTCCTCCTGGGGCCGGGCCCTGGAAACAGCCCTACAGGTACAGAGGGTGCTGCCTGCAGGCCGCCCTGCTCTTCCTTCCAGGAGACAGGCAGCTTCCCTGGGCTCTGGCTCTCCACAGCCAGTTGTTTTCCCTCTCACGTGCCCCACCCAGGCCCGAGCGATTGCCCACAGATAGGACCCCACCGATGTGTCCTACCAGCTTTGCTTGGCTTTCCCCAGCCTTCAGGAAAGGACAAGGTCTCTGGCTGAAAACAAAACATGCTGGTCCACTACTCCACCCCAGCTCTGTGGCCTCCTCCTTCAGAGGTACGCCTGGCCCTGGAGATCCACGGTCCGTCCAGCCCGTCTGCCTGTGTCTAAGGAATACTGTCCTTCTTCTGCCTCCAGGGCCTCTTCCCAACCCTGGACAGCCCAGCATGGCATCATCCTCTCTGGCCATCTCTCCCCATGCCGAGTTTGATGCCAGCCTTCTCCCCCTCTCCCCTCCGCCCAAGGTCCTCACGGTGCACTCTCTGCTCCAGACCCCTGAGTTATATTTGGTTTGCATTTCTAAGGTCTCCATGGCCCTAGGGCAGCACATGACACTGGTGCGTGGAGGTAGCTCAATCAACGTTGAATGAATGAAACGTGTATCTAGCTGGAGACCTCAGAGGCTGGCACATGCCACCAGGGCATCCAGCAACCCAAGCTTTCTGTTTGCATCTTGATAAAAATGATCCTCACTGACCATTTATTACGTGGCAGGCACTTTTAGGTGCTGTAAATTCCTTTTGTCACTTAATGAATCTCTGCATTATTCAGTGAGCTGAGCATCTGCACAAACTATCTCATTTAATCTCCCCAACAACCCTGGCAGGTGGGGAGAAGGCAGGTGGTAGATGTATGCTCCGAATGGGAGAACAGAAGTCGGGAGAGGCCAGGACCGAGCATCCAAGACGAATGCGAGAGCCAGGCCTTGAGCCTGGCTTTTCCAACCTGTCGCCAGTAACACAGGTCTGCTATTTTTTTTTTTTTTTTTTTTTTTTTTTTTTTTTTTTTTTTTTTTTTTTTTTTTTTTTTTTGTTAATGCTTTGCCACCTTTTGCCACCAGAGGCAGGTTGCCCAGGATGCAGCCAAACACCGAAATGCACTCTATCTGCACAGCGGGGCTGTGGCAGGAATCGCCATCACCTGTCCTCTGTCACCTCCTGATCAGCTATGAGAGGAATGAGAAGAGACCCTGGGGAGGAACTGGAGGCGCTGCTGCTGGGAACACGGGGTCACACACGTGGGGTGCAGGCCGACGACATGGAGACCAAGGCAAGTATAAGCCGCGTGCATGGGTGAAGGTGTGACACACGCCACTCGGCCACAGATGGGGCTGGGGTGGGTAATTCCCCTGCCACCCCCCTCCCCTCAGGTCACAGCTAATCCTGCAGCTGCTGGGTTCCCAGGAAGGCAGGCGCAGAGCCTCCGTCTCCTTCCTGCTTGGAAGCCATGCCCCTCATTCCTTCACCTGTCTTGATGATAAAAATCTTAAGAGCCCAAACTTTTTGCAAGACATATAGTGGCGATTTAACTCAGTCCCGGCTAAGGTTGCTATCTGTCAGGCTGTCAGGATGACAGGCAGATTTGTAAATGCTCGGGCTCCAGTGTCAGGTTGAAGGTGACATTTTTCAGCTGGAGATTTTTTTCCCCATCCCTCATTGAGACAGGAAAACTCTGAGCTAGAAAAGCAATCTCCTGCATAAGCTCCTGTCCTGCAGCCCCTGACCAAGGCCACAGCCCCCTGACCTCTGAGCTTGTTGTCAGCCTCGTCTGTCCACCTCTGCCCTGAACCACTGGCTCAAAACACAGACTCCCTGGAAGGCAGAGCCCCCGCCTGCCCTGCCCTGCCTCCCTCCCCGCCCTGCTCGGAGGCCGCCTGCCTTTGCTGTGTAAGGACTGTCCAGCTGATGTTGGTGCTCCGCCATTAACTTATACTGCCACAGATTCGTTAAGCGCAGTATAATCCTGACTAAGCACAAGAACAGCCTGCCACACCTCTGCTTGGCCACTGCGCCTATGGCTAACCCTGAAGCCTCACAGCGGGAGCCCTTGGGTCCTTCCTGGATGCAGCAGCCCTTCCTGGAGGCTCCTCGTCAGCTTCTTCCTCCAGGGCACCTTCACTCTCCGTCTGTTGACTCCACTTTCTGCTCCAGCGCCACAAAAGCCTCATGCCTAGGCTCAGATGTCAAAATGCCAGCTTCCTCTCCTTCTCTTGGAGATGATATTAAGAGACAAAAAAAAAAAAAGGAGAAAAGAAAAAATAGGAAGAAGTGGAAGGTGAGAGGTCCTGGCCCCAGCAAGAATCACTGAACCACCGGGGTGGTCCTCCACTGTGGCTGAAGCCCTTAAAACCATAGCCGTCTTCCCTGAGACCAGCTATCCTCTTCTTCTCCAACTCAGCCCAGGATACATTTCCTTTGCCCTTCCCAATGACTCAGGGAAGACCCCAACCAGCTCCCTCGGGTGAATCTAAACATCCCCCTCAAACCTCACCCCTGGCAAAAGGCCAGAAAAGCCTCAGCCTCCCTTGGAGTCCATAGAATTCTCATCCTCCCCAGATTCTCTGTGTCTTCCAACACAATAGCACCTCCCTTTTTCCCTCTGCCTGGTTCTCCGCTGGCACACCATCGAAACCCTATCAGAAGGGAGTTGGAGGAAAGCCTTCAGGTGAAAGCAAGGCCAGTGGCCACATGCCTCTGGGTTCAGTCAGCCGGGGGGTGGGGAGGGCACAGGGAGTCGCCACTGACCCCTCCGCCAGTCAGGTTGGACCCTCATGGGTCCTACTGGACGGAGGCGGGCAGGCCTCTAAGAAGCCTACAGTGACCTGAGTCACTGGGAAGCTCACTGTCCCAAGGGTGCAAAGAACAAAGAACAGAGCCTGAGAACGCTGGCCTCTAGGAATTTCAGTAGGCAGGTGGGAGACAAGGTGAGCGGCTCCTGGAGGCAGCGGCCTGTCTGTTCTCTGTCCCTTCACCTGGGAAGTTCCCAGCTAGAGTTAAGCAAGCCTTTGAGTTTGGAGGAGAACCATGTCCTGCACTGCTGATGGCGGTGCCTTCTGTCCCACAGGGGTCTGACACTTCCGGCATCTGTGCCCCCAGAGGCAGAGATGCAGCTCAGCTAGCAAGAGCGGAGCCCTGCTGGGGGCCCTGCGTGATCCCTCCAAGTGGGCAGGGTGTACCCTTGGAGGGAGGAGCTGGATGCCGCGGGGCTCGCACTGGGGCGCCTAAAGCTCTGCTCTGCAGCTCCTCGAAGATGGGACTTGAACGCACCACGCATGGCTTTAAAAACAGTCGCACACGTGCTGGTTTCTGGCGTCGTGTTTGTGGGCTTCACTGCCCGCTTCCTGTGCTGCTTTGCCCACCGAAGTCCAGCGGGGCAGGAGAGGCCAGGCCAGCCCGCTCGGTGGAGGAACCTTTCCCTCGGGCTCAGGCAGTGCCCTCCAGCGGGAGTGTGGCTGCCCTCTGGTGGCCGTCCTCGGAACTGCAGGCACCGCCTTGGTGCACCTGCAGAGCCCTCGTCCAGATGTGAGAGCAGCCTGGCAGCCTCTCAGCGCTCTGGGCTTTATTAACCCGCTATTAGGTCAGCGCGTAACAGCCCGGGTGCCCATTACACCCCTACTCCCTTCCAGAGCGGGGCGACTCTGTCAACTGCTCCAGATCTGCTTGCTAAGTGAGTTTTCTATTTTTTATTTTATTTTATTATATTATTTTGTTGTCTTTTTGAGACAGGGTCTCGCTATGCACTTCAGGCTGCCTCCTCATCCTCAGCCACAGACAGAGGCCAGCCGGCCCTCACTGGGTCTCAGGGTCTCCGAGAGAGCAAAGTGGAGACCGGGGCTGGGAGGGGCAAAGCCCTGGGAGCCAGGGTGGGCTGGGAAGAGGGCCGGAGGCGCACTCCCAGGCTTCACAAGGATTGAAGGTCGGGCGCCAGGTGTGGCCTTGTGAGCGGCTCTTTCCTGTTTCACACAATCACAATCTGTATTCTCCCCTTCCGCACTAGGCTAGTGACATCATTTCCTTTGTGCCACAGAGGGGAGGTCTTCTGCCATGTGGGGCGCACGGAGGCTGCAGCCACTCTGCCCTGAGCGTCCGTAGCCTGGTCCCTGCCTGGCCCCTTTGAGCACGTCCAGTCCCCTGCACTGGCCGACAGGACACAGCCTGCCACCGCCGCAGCAGTCCTCAGGTTCCTCCACACCCGCCACTCGGCTGACCCGTGTCTGGGCCTGCACAGGTCATGTCCCGGCCATACTTGTTTCTAATTAGCATTTCCAGCAGATGGAACCTTCCCCAACCTCTAGACCACAGCTAAGTGGCTCTCAGAAGAGGACAGAAATTATTTTCTACCTTTGAAAACATCAAAGGAAATTAGAGAAAATTACCCCATTCACGTCTGTGCCTCTCGGCCAGCCTCGCTGCGCTGTCTGGGGGAGCCGAGCCCTGAGAGCTGGGCCGAGGTCTCAGCCTGCAGAAGGAGGTGAAGCCCTCGGCCCGCCGCTGCTGCCTGCAGCCCACACCCTGCCCTGCCCCGGCTCCTACCCTCCCTGCTTGCAGTCCCGCTCCCCATCAGCCCCCCTTGCTCTATGGTGATGAAATCCTGGGGACAAGATGGTGCAGAGCTCCCTGTGAGCCTCTCAGTGGCCCAGGAGGCTCCCAGGAAGGAAGCATCACGCTGGGACCCGTCGCATGAGCCCCATCTGCTGGACCCCATGCACATAGGGGGCAGGGAGGGGAGCATATACAAATCAACAGGTCCGTGTATATATCAGGTGTTGAAACTGGCCAGGAGAAATCAACCCAAGGTGAGGGTGCATCTGCTGCACACAAGGGGACCGGGTGCAGGAAGCGGGAGGCAAAGGCCCTGAGTCTGGGCACCCGAGGGGGCAACTTGGGAGATGGAGATGAGCCTGTGACAGAATCAGCAGAGGAGGACAGGACAGGCGGTGACAGGAGTGAGTAGCGCCTGGTGCCAGGCTGGACGCCGCCGTTCAGTGGGCCCCAGGAGCTCACGGAGCCGCCAGCCCACCGCGCGGTTCTCAGTCTGTCCTTCTCCAGACGTGACCCCTTATCCGTAGCCTCAGGATCTGCGTCTGAGGGCTGAGTCCGGCCAGGCAGCCCCGCCCTCTCTGCAGGCTACTCTTGTCAAGACGTCCAGAGCTGGGTCAGTGCCTCGTGGCCAGAATGGCCTGCTTACCCCTCCTCAGGTAGGGCTGTGAGGCCCTGCAGGAAACCCAGCCCTGCCTTGTGCCCCCGCCTAAGCAGCTGCCCCGTTGGCCACTGAGCTTCTGAGAAGGCACCCTCGGGTCCCTCCTACCGTCCAGGGAGTGCCCTGGCGCCCGACTCCCCGCCCTTGTCCTCTCTCCCCCCTCCCGTCAGGACCATCATCATGGAGCCAGCCTGGGACAACACCAGTGCTCACAGCGAAAGGAGAACCCGGCCGCTCCCTCGCCACCCGCTGCCTGCCCTCTGTCCTCACTCTGCAGCTGCAAATCTGCAACCTGGAGGCCAGCCCAGGCTCAGGCTTTTTCATGGCCCTTTGTGCTCCGTTTGGCCCAAGGTAGCTACCTACCTGGTGGGGGGCTTCTGTGGTGACAACTCCATGCTGCCACATGAGACAGGGTCCCCCAGTTTCTCCAGCACACCCCAGTCTGTTCATAATACCCCCTCTGTAGTCCACCCCCTGCGTGTCCTGGGAGGTTTACAGATAGGGACGTGGAGTCCCCGGAGCTGCTCGAACACAGAGAGCGGGCTCCGCCGGGGGCCCTGTGGTCACAGCCTTCTGCTGAATAGGAGTGAAGCAGGCAGCTCCTCTCTTGCTCTGCAGTACGCGAAGGAGGCTGGAGCAAGGGGGTCAGAGCAGTTCTGATAAGGAGCAAGAGCCATGCAGAGGAGAAAGCAGGGATCTTTGCACCGCCAGGGTTTCTGGAGAATCGTGTGGGCCCAAAGACCTGTGGGTGGTATCAGAGGCGAGGAAGAGGACGGGAGCTGGGCTTGTGGCTCCCATATTGCTTATCTGCTTCACTGCAGTCTTGGTAAGTAAAACCGCTAGGTGAGCAGACCCGTGGGACCGAGCTGCCCTGGCCAGGCTGGGGCTGCTGGGGTCCTCTCTATCTCTTGGGTGCCAGGAGTCAGAAGTGGTCAAGCCAAAACAGGGGAAGGGCTGGGAGGGACAGACAGGGTTATCAGACCGGAGAGGACTGGGTGACTGTCATTGGTGGATACCTACTGCCCCGGGGAAATTTGAGCTTGCAGTGAGCCTAGCGCCCACTAGGCGGTGCAGTGCATCATGGCGGGGTGGGGGATGGGGGCCAGGCAGCCAAGAGCAGAGACCCGACCACCCCTGCAGTTGCTATCCACGGCTCGTGGAGCTGCTGCCTACCTTAGCTCCAGTTGCCGTTTTGTGTAAGAAGCTCCCAGGCCTTACAGAAGACTCGGGGCTAATCGCGCTCCTGTTTCCCAGGTGGTTCCAGGGGGCTGTGGAGTTGTAGTCAACAGGCACAAGGGGCCGACACTGGGGCGGAGACGGGGCCTTGGTCCCAGAGCCCGTGTCCTGCCGCTGCGATGGCCTGGGCCCTGCTGGGCGTCCGCACCCTGTGGTTACCTACAGTCCCCAGACTAGCGGCCTGGGCGTGGAGATCTGGAGCAGATGGGGAGCAAGGGGAGCCCAGCCTACTCCTGCCGAGGCAAGGCCTGACTGTGCTGTGGCCAGAGAGCTGGATAGAGGGAGGGAGAGAGGGAGCACGCGGGCGCACACACGCACGGAGCCAGAGACACGCAGGCTCACTAACGCGTATAGAGACATGTGCAGGTATGCCCGAAGACACACACACACACACACACACACACGGAGGTACATAGGCCCATCCAAGGAGACAGAGACATTCTCAGACACTTGCGGATATGCACACATTCAGACACAGACATGCATAACCCTCCTCCCTGAAACAAAGAGACCGGCACAAACCAGTACACACAGATGCCAGAGCAGCACACGTAGGACTACACGCAGGAGGTTTGCGCTTCCACATGGACAGCACGCTCACAGACTCACGCACGCACGAGGAGACACACTCAGCGGTGGTCAGCCCCGCTGTACCTGAAGACACACACAGAGACACGTGTCGAGGCACCCAGTGACAGGGACACGGCACACGCAGACCGAGAGATGCACCTGTAGCCCCACTCGCTCCCGTGGCTAGGGACCCTTCCCTGCTCACAGCCCCATGGGCGTTTGCTCTGCATGGCTGCTGTGAGCTCTGCAGGGCCAGTTTCCTGACAGGCGGAGCCAGGAAGGCAAGGCGAGGCTCGAGCGGGGACGGAGGCGTAAATCCCGGAGAGGGATGGAGGGTCGGGGCTTGCCGCAGTGTCTCCATTTGAGTTCACATCACACCGTCACCCAGAAAGCTTCATCCTCTGCTGTCCAGGAGGGATTTATGGACGCTCGATAAAATCTGCTGCTGAATATTGCCATAAAATATAGGTCCTTTGCAGGCCACTTCTCCCAGAGAATCCTAAACCAGCAATTCACCTTCCTGTGACTTTGTTTAAAAAAGTAAAAAAGAATTGGACCCACACCAGGGCTAGGCTTTTTTAGTGTGACCTCTGTGTCTCTTACGTGTGCTAAGGCAGTGGCTCACATTAGCCCACACTGGGGCACCCCAGAAGTCTCACTTCTGAGAGTCTCTAAGTCAGCACCTTTGGGGTGAGACCCAAGATTTGCATTTCTGTGGAATTTCAGGAGCCATGAATGCTGTAGCACCACCCCACTTTTTCTTACTATCTTAGCAGGGGAAAAGAAGATGACCAGGGGTCAGAGACTATGGGGGGAGAAACTGGGTACATCTAGCAGAACAGAGCCCTTCAGGAAGCAAAGCATCAGGACTCCTATGGCTCTGCCCATGGCAGGCCTGACTAATCAATCACAGTCACATCACTTGTTGAATCCAGACTGAGCTTTGTGCAGCATGACGGCTGTTACAACTGGAGCAAAGGATGTGAGAGAAAGCAGAGTGCCACAGATGGGTCTTGTCAGGCAAAGGTGGCCCTGGGCCCGCAACCGTGCAGGACTTAGATGGGTCAGCATCTGCTTGGGAAGGAGGCACAGGTTCAGAAACAGGGGGATGAGTGACAGAAGGCAGGGGATGGAGCCCCTGCCTGAGCCGGAAAAGAAAGAAGAGGAGCCGGGAAGAGAAGAATGGGAAAGAGGGTGAGAGAGAAGAGCAACGTCTTGGAGGAAAACTGGTTGTGAGGAGACACAGAGACCAAGCAGGTCTGCGAGCTTCAAGTCGACCAGGCAGGACCTCCCTCTCTGTGGGAACGAAGACCCAGTGCTGGCAGAGGGGAAGGAGGGCAAGAGCGTCCCTCTCCAACCATGCCCTCTTCTGTGCTTGTCGAGATAGGAGAGAAACGCTAGGGCCAGGCTGCTGCCCGCTGGCGCTGGTGCTCATGTAGACAGCACCCTGGCGTTTGGTAAGGCTTGAAGTGCTGGCTCCATGGAGGAGGTCAGGCATCCCTTCTGCTCTGTGCTGTTGCAACCCACTGGGGACAAAGGGCAGCACCCACACTGCACTCCACAGAGGGACGCCTGGGTGTCTGCCACATGGAACGCAGGCACCCGGGTCTGCTGCATCTGCGAACCCTGCCTGCGCCTGGGCAGGGCAGCAGAGGGAGGCCCCAGAAAGTAGCGGTGCTTGTTAATTCCACAAAGGTCTCCAGCCTCACCTGGTTAACCAAGGCAGCAAATAAATAAAACTGCGCAGGAGGTCGAGTGAGGCGTGCAGCCCGGGCAGTCTAGCGTATGCGTGACGCCAAGGAAGAGGCGAGGTTTGTATTGAGAGAGAGCTGACCACTTGCAGATGGAAACAGACTCCCTGACAGTAGAGTGGGTGTCACTGGGCTCTAGGTCCCTGGCACCATGCACAGCCGAGGGCGATGACGCAGCATGTAGCCAGGGCCCTGCCCAGGACCCCTGGTTTCTCCCTTCTGGCCTTCCTGCCTGTGTGGCACTGCACAAACAAAGCTCTGAAACTCTCGGTGTCTTACCAGAGGTCACAAGAACATCTGCCCTGTGCAAAGCGGGTGCTCTTGGGCGGGCGCTGGATGAGTGGCGGTCTCCTCCAGATGTGGCCATTGGAAATGGGAGAGGAGGAAGGAGGTCTATGTAGCTTTTTCCTAAGACTTTTCCATGTCATTCTACTATTCTAGCTTCAGGCTTCCTTGTTGGGATATTAGTAATAAATACTAATGTATCGCATGTTTCTAGAACCCTACCGAGCTCCTTTACTAGAGTACACTCCTCAATTTTCATTGCCGCCACTAGAGGGCCTCGCCACAGACCCAGGAAGCCGGAGCGGGCAGGAGATGTAATGGCCAGTGACAGAGTAGCATTGAAACCTGTGTCCTCTAGAGCCTGGCCAAGCTCGCTGCCCTGTCAGTCACACTCTCCACAGGTAGGGGGTCCGGAGACCGCACCACCAGGGCCACGTTCCCCCCTTTCCCATCCACCCACCGTCGTCACTTCCCAAGTGCCAGACACCGGGCTGCGGGGTCGTGCAAAGTGCTCAGGAGAGACACAAGCTGCGGAGCCAGCGCAGAGCAAAGGTTCAGGAAACGATTCGGCAACTGAAGGTAGCCAAGTGCGGGGTCAGCGACCAGGAGTAAAGGTAGCCAAGGACATTACTGCGACAACGGGAGGAGGCTGAGTCCAGGCTGTGCAGGAAGTGATGGCAGCGTCTGAGTGAAATTTCCTGAATTCCATCCAGGTGGCTGGGTTAGAGGCTGTGCGCTTCTTAGGAGGTGCGGGGCAAGCCCGAGGGAAGCCATGCGATGCGCTATGGTTGCTTTATTTAAGGTATGGAAATTTAAAAAGCTGAGGTACCAGGCAGATATGGTTTGAACAAGCGTAGGTCTGCTGCAACTGGCTCTGGTCTGTTGAAGGTCTTTAGAAAGCGAGCAGAGATGTGGGACACACTGCATGGGGCTAAAGCTTCTGCCTCCTGCTGGTGTCCCTGTGGGGAGCACAGGGCTGGTGGGAAGGTCTCACACACACACACACACACACCTGCTCCCAGAGCTAAAATCCACAAAGCAGCTCATTCCTTATAGCAGCACCTCGGATCATTAAAATTCACTTTACATGGAACTAATTGCTCCCAAATAACGTCTGCCCATTGATCCTGGCTGCATGCAGTTTTATAGAACAAATTTTTAAAAAATAAAAAACACCAAATAGCACTTAGATATGTCAGAGTACCTCCCCTCCTTGGGTTCCCATATTTTGAAGGCATAATGAACCTCTGAATTTTCTAGTAGTCCCTTGCAAACAATCAAATTCTCTAAGGGGAAACATGTGTTCCAGTTCAAGGCCCTCCTTGCAGATCCAGCTGTCAGTCGGCTCAGAACAGTCGGAAGCGCCCTGCTAAGTTTCAAAGATTCAAGTCATTGCTCTCAGCGACTTGCCCACTTTGTCCCCGAGTACCCAACGTCTAAGCTGAGAAAGGGCCCCACAGAGCTTGCACGGAGGCCCAGGCTCTTGCCCCTGGAGCAGTGCCGAGGAGAAGTCTGGCCTTCTCCGCTCCTGTACGGATCAGGCCACACTGCTGTTCACAGCTGAAAATCTATGATGTGCAAGAGGACACAGACAGTCTGACGGCTGGTTGGATGTTGGGGCCCCCAGGGGATCCCACACAGAGCCTGGGTGGACGGATGAGGGCTGCAGTGGAAAATACGTGGCTTTGGAGTCAGGGCCAGGGACGGCTGATGTCCTTGCCGTGGGCACAAGAACAGGCCTGCGGGTTCACACTCACACATGCGCACTTGAGCTCATGTACAGATGCACAGGTGTGCGTGCATACAGGTGGCCCCATAAGACGTGGTATCTATGACAACCTGAGGAAACTACTTAGCATCCTCCACCCTTATGATTTCCAGCTGCTCTCTACAAGCTGCCCTCTAGCGTTGGCAGGAGAAATTGGAGAAATCGAGGTTTTTAGTAGATGCACAGCACTCAATCATTATACGCGTGGCTATGCTTTCCCGGGAGCTGTGGCTGTGTATTTGGCAAAGGCCTACTCTAGCTTGCAGTCTATGTGTGGTACGTACGAATTAGAATAAGGGCGCCGATGCAATCAGATCACAGTCAGTAATGAGAATTTTAAAATGTGTTGGGAAAACAACCCTTGATATATTGGGACACTGCCAAGATAACCAGTCAACAAACTGGCCACCAGATGAGCTTCTTGGCTGCTTAATACACTTAATAAAACGTGTAGCTGTCTGAGATTGCTGTCTTGCTAAACAGAATATCCCAAGGGTTTGTGCAGGCAAGATAAATGACCCACTTAGTCTTGCACGGGAACCAACACAGAGCTGGAGCTGGAGCTCGAGAGGTCCAGCCAGGCCCAGTGGGGGGCAGGGGAGCAGCTGAGGCCCGCTCACCTGTGCTAGACAGCTCAGAGCCCACAGAGGACGCAGAAGGGTTGCTGCCAAAAAGCACTGTGGGTCACTCCCCGCCCTGGAAGACCTTTCCATTCTCGCAGTGCCTGGCTTAGGGCCTGGATGAAATGGAACATGGAAAACAGGACAGCACGGTGAACCTCGCGTTTGGATCCCTGGTCCAGAGCTCAGGGCTGTGTGTGGGCAGACTTCCTGTAGGTGACTGTTCTGGGGCATGGAGAGTTTCAGGGCCTGGTGACTCGCATCCCCAAGGAGAAAGAGGCAGAGTCAAGGAGACAGCGTCCCAGGCAAACAGACAGGGAGACAGTGCTTGTGGGGACCAGTGGCGGTGCTCCTGTACGTACAGCTAAGAAGGCAGGGCCGGCTCTGATCCACAGAGAGGATGCCAGACCCACTGAAGCCGAGAAACAACCACAGTCCGGGTGATTCTCAGAACACGAAACGTGCTGAGCAGGTAGTTTCCCACCAGCTCAGCGCCCCCTACTGGCCAGCAGTGCTGCACCCCGCAAAGGTGGACCAGCCCAGCAGCGAAGGAGCCGGGAGAGTCCTTGGGTGAGGACGTCTGGGGCCTTTGCTCCTTCTCAATTTGCTCTACTGCGCGTCCCAGCCAAGATCCCAGCAGTGCCCAGTGCCCAGCCCTTTCGCCCACTTCTGCTTATAGGGAAGAACACATACAGGCCGCAATATTTCTTCTGGCCACCAGAGGGCGCCAGTACCCCACGCTAGGAACCTCCAGGTTACCTGCTGGACTCTACAGTGTATTTATTTTCAACGAGGTCAGAAGTATCAAGGTTGTAAAATAACATATTTTCCATTGTTTTCGTCCTCCATCTCAGACATAGCATTTCCGAAGTCAGTTATCTCCCCAAAACGCCACCCTCCACAACCCGTTTTCTGTGCTCGCTTTCCAACCCATCAGAGTCTGACATCAACATTCTGGAGCCTCAGGAGGCAGAAGCAAACTCCCCTGGGGCAGGGGTGCCCAGCCCGGGCCTCGCCCTTTTCCGTAAGGGCAGTCTGCCGAGGAAAGTCTGTCGCCTTGCCCCACCCAGCCCCGCGCAGAGGAGAACTGTGGTGCCCATGGCTGGGACACATTTGCACACCCCTGGTGTGCATGACGCGCCCTTCTGGAGAGATACCGTAGAAGGTCCACTGGGGTGCGGGGCCTGCACCCCAGCCTGCACCTTGTCAACAGCAAGGTGTCTCGTTTCAGGGAAGGCCTCATCCATTTAAACAGGTGGGCAGTGGCCGGGACAGTGCAGGCCCAGGAAGGAGCACAGGATCACACCTGTCTAGGCGGAAGAGGCACACCGCACCGAGCAGTTCCCTCCATCTGGACCTGGAGCCCAGCAGGAGCTCCCCTGGTGTGCGTGGCAGCGGCAGGAAGACCACGCCCCCTTCCGGAGCCTCCTCTCCAGCTCCCAGAGGACGCAGCCTACACATCAGCGGGAAAGCCTCAGGACTTCTGGGAGCTTGGGCCGCAGAGGGAGTGGCAGTTCTGGGAGCCTGTGTGCCTGGGGTCTCCTCAAGGGCTGAAAGCCACCCGAAGCACAGCTAAGGGGCCCGGCATTTTCCCCAAGTGGGCCATCTGCCTGTCCGTCACCATCCGATAACCTCGCCCAGCTCATGGACCTCCATGCTGGTCCCCAGAGGGCGGCCCTGGCGCCCCACGGTGAGGCCTCCCCACGGACCAGGGCCCAGCGTCCCCTTCCTGGTCTGCAGAGCCCGAGGGCAGAGACCACGCACCTGGGGCTGCCACAATATCCCGCTCTAGCCTCCGCCCAAGGCCAGTCATCCAGGGCGCTGCTGCGGGTCTGACCCTCTGGAGCCAACTGGTTCAGAGAAAGAAAAGGCGACCCGGTGTGGCGGGAGCAGGCACAGCTCTACGGGCACAGGCAGGGCCCTGAGACTGAGCCTGCCAGCAGGGCCTCTCTATCCCTGATCTGAGACTGCGGCAGCCACATTCGGGAGACCCTGAACCTTGACGCGACCTGCAAAGGGCCTCAGCCCCAAGCCAGGAAGCAGCAGCCTCTCCGCTACCTCGGTGCCACCGCTTCGGTCAGCTACCGCGAATGGCCCTCGGTGGGTCTTTCGTGACCTGCAAATGCGTCCGAGATCCCGGCTGCTGATCCAGCTGACCTGTGGCTCCTCTCCCCAGACTCCAAGGCATTTGCCGCCTCTGTGGACTTGCAGATAAGCCCAGTGCGGTGGGCGTTTGGTGGGAGCATGCAGCACTGGCCAGGCTGCCCTTTGCAGCCCCTCCTGCCCACTCTCTCCCCGCCAGGCCCTCCCCACCCCTTGTCACTGCCCAGCCCCACCTGGCCCCTCCAGTCCAGGTAGGCAAGGCCCAGCTGACCAGGGGCATCCAGACCTCACTCCCCCTTTCCCTAAGCAAACTTCCTGCAGCACTTACTAATGTGCAAGGGGCGTGGCCAAGGACGAGCTGATGTGTGTGCACATCCAGGGTTGAGGGGAAGGGGGAGAGAGGGGGAGGGAGGAGAGGGAGAAAGGGGGAAGGAGAGAGGCAGAGGGGGGAGAGAGAGGAGGGGAGAGAGGAGGGGAGGGAG
>PVJA010016225.1:13865-34093 GCA_004027025.1 Myocastor coypus | reverse complement strand
TGTCCCTCTTACTGACTTGCCAGGTGACCTCAGGCAATTCACTTTCCCTCTTTCAGCCTCAATTTTCCAGTCTGTAAAACAGAGCTGTTAGCACAGGTGGCTTCTGATACCCACCCAGATGGGAAGCCTGGGCATGTAGAGCTAGCTGACCCTGGAGTCCCACCCAGATGGGCCTGTGGGGCTACAGAACCTGAGAGCCTGTCCCCCACCCCAGGGCCATGGTGCACTACTCCTGCCAGGAGCTGTGCTGCATTCTCTATCTGCTCATCCCGCTCCTGGAGCGTGGCGACGAGAAGCATAAGATCACCGCCACGGCCTTCTTTGTGGAGGTATGACAGGGACCCAGTGTTGGGCTCGTCACGGGCCTTCTGTGTAAGCAGGCCGCAGTTTACAAAGCCTTCTGGGGCAGTGTTTCCCTGAACATGAGATCGGCTGGATCTCTCTCACCCTCGTTCCTTGTCCTCTCACCACCACCCACTGAATCCTCCCTAGGCCCTCTGAAGGCTCCCAGGCAACAGCAACCTTTGGTGACCCCTGTGTGTCAGGTGCCACAGGTGCAAGTTGGAGTTTGACTCCACCAGTTCTAACATGTGCGGGCTCTGACAGGTGACTTGTGCTGAGCCAGAAGCAGTCTAGGCTGTGGTGGGAGAACAGAGGACTTCTGGGAAGGGAGATGTCAGGGAGGGTGTCCTGCAGGAAGGGACCTCTAGGCTGAGTGCATTGGGTGGAGGGGATGGTCTGGAAGGGGGAAGCTCACTGTAGCACCTACTAATGATTGCTGAATACTTAGTCTTCCAGGTATGTTGGGAGAGCTTTTCCACTTTCCGATTCACTTCGCCTTCACAGTCATCCTGTGCCTCAGACCAGCCCATAGGCCACTTTAGAGAAGGGACCTGGGCACAGATGCCAGCATTTTCCAGGGCCCAGGTGATAGATCTCTGAGGCAAACCAGACATTGAGGCTCTAAACCTTCTCTGTCTTGGCCGGGTGCAGTGGCACATGCCTGTGGTCCCGGCACTCAGGAGGCTGAGTGTCTTAGTTACTCTTTACTCATTGCTGGAAAAAATACCCCATACTCAAAAGGAAGGAAGGAAAGGTTTATTTAGCTCACACTTACTGGAGGTTTCAGCCCATACTCACCTGGCTCCAAGGCAGAGAGGCACACAGCAGAGAGCAGTAGTTCATGGTAGTGGAACACCAACAATACGGTTACAGAAGCAACTGACCAACCAGGAGAGCAGAGAGCAACAGCATGAGTCTGTCTGTCTCTCTTTATATTACATTCAGGCTCTCTGCCTCAGCCTATCCACCTTAGGCCACACCTATAATCCCAGCCGTACTCAGACTGATAACCCCATCAGTACTAAAACACATAATCCTAGTGGATCATGAGTCAAGCCTCAAACTCCAGAAGTCCCCACCTCATGATTGCATGAGGCTTTGAGGGGACAACTAGACATAAACCATAACACTGAGGTAAGAGGATCGCCAAGTTTGAGGTCAGCCTGGGCTACAAAATGAGTTCATGGCCAGCCTGAACTGCATAGGGAGATCTTGTCCCAAAAAGACAAAATCCTCTCTGTCTCTTTTCAATTTATCCTTATGATAAAACATGTAGAGTAGACAATTTGCCATTCTACTTTCTTAAGTAGCCAGCTCAGAGGTATTAAGTGCATTCCTGTCCCTGAGGCGTCTCCAGAACTGTCTCATCTTCACCCACTGAAGATTTGTGCACATCAACCCGAACCCCAACTTTGCTTTTCCTCAGGCCTTTAGGATCCTCTATTTATTTTATTTTATTTTTGTCTTTTTGAGACAGTCTTGGTGTGCAGTTCAGGCTAGTCTTGAGCTCACTTTGTAGTTCAGGCTGGTCTCGAACTTGCACTGATCCTCTTGCCTCAGCCTCCCCAGCACTGGAGTTATAGGCGTGCACCCCCATGTCTGGCAGGAATCTCTATTTTGCTTTCTGCCACTGTGAGTCTGTGTGTTCTGGGACATCACACAAGCGGCACATTTGTGATTGTACATGGCTAATTCATTAATTATCAAAACTAGGTGAGAAGTCCCTTCTTGCTGGGTATGACAGTGCACATCTGTAATGCCAGCACTTCAGAGGCTGAGGATTACCTTGAGGTCCAGGACAGCCTGGGCTACATAAGCAAGTTCAAGGCCCTGTCTCAAAAATAAGAATAAGAACAAAAATAAAAACAAAACAAAACAAGAAGTCTCTTCCTTTAGAAGGCTGTGGTGTTTTATCCCTTCTTCTCTTAATGGACACCACGATGTTCACTCCATACCTGACAGTGTCATGCATGGCATCCAGCATATCTGTCACCAGAGTTGGTAAGGGGGCCTCAGAGGCAGGAGGCTCACTGTCTGCCCAACTATGCAGGGACAAGGACAGTTCCTGTAGGAAGGAGGTTCAGGTGGATAGACTTTGGCACGTAGTATGTGCTGGTGATCAGGAGGCATCAGAGATAACTCGTGGTCACCCATCTCAGGGTGTCCAAAGAGTTTCCAACCAGCTCTGCCTGTTTCGTCCTCTCTCCGGGTCAGCCTTGTGGGAGGAGCTTCTTTCCAAGTCCTCTAAGGCCTGCTATGCCAGCTCTTGGAGGTGTAGGGACTTCCACAGAACTCAGGGCAACACAAGGTAGGGACTTCCAGGGTTATCCTGAGCACTGCCCCCGCCCCCCAAGCAGAGGTCTTCCCAGCTTCCCGAAGCTTCCAGCTGGGCCTGCCCCAAGCACCATGGCATGGCTGTCCCTCCTTGACACCAAGGGGGCCTCCATCTATGCCTGCGTGTGTGCTGGCTCAGCCTGCCCAGTGGGCAAACTCCTCTGGGAGCTATGTGACCTCGGGTGAGTCACCCGCTCCGCCTGTGCTCCTGTTTCCTCACTTGTGATTGAGCATTAGGACTTGCCCACCTCACAGAGCTAGGGTGAGGACTACTACTCCCTGCGTCTCCTGGGCTTGGCCTGGATCCTGGGTGAAGCAGGTTCAGCTGGGTCCTGGTGTGTGGCACATGGAGGACTGGCAGTGGGTTTGTTCCCCTGGCTCCCTGATCTACCCCTGGACAACTGTCCTGTCTCTCCTGTGGCTCGCCCGGCTGAACGGGAGCAGAGGGTGTGAGGGAAAAGGAGATGGGGGTGCAGTGGGGACACAGAAAGACCAGCCCCAGAGGACAGAAAGAGAAGGGTTTCACACAGACTGTGCTCAGGCCAGAGTGCCCTGAGTGCATACTGCATTGCAAAGCCTGGTTGAGTGACAGGGGCTCAGGGAGGAACAGCTTGGTGTTTGTCCTCAAGGGAGGCCCCAAAGGGGCCAGGAAGATAGCTCAGTAGAATAAGCACTTGCCTGGCAAGCACAAGGTCCTGAGTTCAATCCCTGGTTCTTTACACACACACACACACACACACACACACACACACACACGCACACACACACACACAGGGAGCCTCCAAGTACCTCTAGGTTGAGAGGACACAGGCAGGGCAGGGGGGCTGCTGAGGAAGGGATGGAAGAAAGTACAAGTGTAGCTCAAGGGAGTGACAGGCAGGCTGGGTCCCAGCAAAAGGGCATTTCATTTACATAGAAAGGACACACAGCCAGGGCCACTCAGGAACATGGGCAGCTTGGGTATCCTGTTTGCTCCCCCAGCTCCTCCAGATGGAGCAGGTACGCCGGATCCCTGAGGAGTACTCGCTGGGGCGGATGGTGGAAGGCTTGGACCACCGGGACCCTGTCATGAAGGTGCTGTCCATCCGGGGCCTGATGCTCCTGGCCCGCAGGTCAGATAAGGTGAGTGGAAGGGAGAGCAGGGGAAAACCTGTCCAGCTTGGCTCTGTTCAGACACTGGTGGTCAGCTGCAGTGATCCATGTATATATACACAACTTCTATGTAGTTTTTTTTTTTTTTTTTTCTTTGTCTTTTTGAGACAGGGTCTTGCTATGCAGTTCAGGCTGGCCTTCAGCTCACTTCTGTAGCCCAGGCTGGTCTTGAACTCTCACCGATCCTCCTGCCTTAGCCTCCCAAGTGCTGGGATTACAGGTGTGCACCACCACGTCGGGCTAGTTTATCCTGTTTTGAAGAGTTTCTAGACCAGATTTTTCTCAGGGGCCCTAAAATTGTGTCTGCGGGGGAGCAAGGCTGGCAGCAATTATCCTTACTCTGCAGATCAGATAGCTGAACCCCCATTCATTGGCTGATGCACCCTGAACATTTATAAAAGAGCTTTATTCTTCTCTGCCTCCCTGGCTCATGATGTAGACAGGATGAGGAGACCGATATCAACTCAGAAAGCTAACTTGTAATGTGGGATATCATCTTCCAGGGCCTACAAGGAGGATAAGAACCAAAGGGCTGGAAGGACCCTGATCGAACTTGAGCCAGGGCCTTCCAGACAAGAGGGTGCACACAGACGAAGGCCTGGGGTGGGAGTGGAGCCACTCTGCTTGTCCTGCTCAGCCAGGCCAGGCTCCTTCCTGCTGGGCTGCATAGGACACTCCATTCCCAAGGGCTTCTGCCCCACAGGTGGCCAAAGTGCAGGCCCTGCTGCCCTCCATGGTGAAGGGCCTGAAGAGCATGGATGGGGTGCTGGTGGTGGAGGCGGTCCACAGCCTCAAGACCATCTTCAAGGGAAAAGACCGGAGGCAGAGGGACAACTCCATCTATGTGGAGCTTCTGCAGGTCCTGCTGCCGCACTTCAGTGATGTGAGGAATCTCACAGGGTGCTGGGGGCCTGGGGAGGGTGTAGCTGGCCAGAAGGGGGCGACTTTCCCCAAATGGCCCGCGTCTGTTTGCAACTGGTCCTTCCAGAGATCTGCTCTCCTGGAGAGAGCTCTTCTTTGTATGAAGCCTCTCCAGGAAAGCTCTTATTAAAGCCACTGGTCTACCTAAAGGGCACATACCTCCCTAGGTGCCATGAAAGCACATTTTAGCCTAGCAGGGGCCCTGGCTGGGGAGAATGGGGAGTGCTCCAGAGCCAGGTGTGGGTGAGAGGAAGGCTGGTCCCATCAGGCCCACCTGGTGGCCCCGGCTGTCCTTCGCCTCCATGTCTTTGTGCCTGGAGGGCCCTTAGGTTGAGGGATAGGACAGCCATGGAGCCTCCTCCTGAAGGATGGGTCCCCTGAGCCTCCTGTCTGCCCCAGTCAAGAGAGGATGTGCGCTTCTCCTGCATCAACATGTACGGGAAGGTGGTCCAGAAGCTTCAGGCTCCCTGCACGCAGGCCGTGGAGGAGCAGCTGACCAACACGGTGGTGCCGCTCCTGCTGATCATGCAGGAGGGCAATGCCACGGTGGGCCAGGTGAGTGCCTGTGGGCCCTGGGCCTCTGCCTGCCTGGGCCCTGCTGGCCATCTCCTGTTATGGAAACCAGGTGAGGGTCACAAGCCCCCCCCTCCCCCCCGGGAGGCAGTTATTTATGTCCTGTTAGGTTTGTTGTCCAAAGATGTCCACCCTGGGATTCCACTTCAGATTGGCTAACTTCATTTGTATGTTTTCAAAGAGGAGCTGATTTTCCAAAACCCAGTTTTGGCACAGCTTCGGTTCTGGAATGTGTTCGGGCCTCTCAGAATCCCACAGCTCTTGGTATTTTCTTCCCGTTGGCTCCCAGAAGTGTGTGAAGACCCTGTTCCGCTGTTCCTGCTTCATGGCTTGGGAGTTGCCGAAGACAGCTTATAGCCAGAAGTCCTGGGACAACAGGCAGCAGGCAGTGGCCAAAATTTGCAAGTACCTTGTAAGTGCTTCCTTCTGAGTTGCACGGTGGGGCCCGTCCTTCCCCTTCTTGCTTTGCACCCCGGCGTCCTGAGTGGCAGTTTCCACCACCCCTCCTGGGTTGCTGGCTCTGGAACACCGCCTTCCATCTCTCACCGGTCTCTTTCCTTCATCCTGGGTCACCTCTGCACAGGTGCAGTGGACACCTCAGATGCCCACAGGCACTTCACCTTCCAATGGCCCTTTCGGACATGAGGCCTGCCCTTGTAGTTCACACTGTCCCTCTCGGTCCTTAAGGCAGAATCACCCCGCGCTCCTTTTCCTCCTCACCTTCCACATCTGAGCAACTCTAAAACTCCTGAGGGCCTCTCTCTCTTTCTCCATCCTATCCCCGCTGTCTACCCTGACTTTGGCCATGGCTGTCTCTTGGCTGAGCCATGGATGCAGCCAGCCTGCCAGTCTCTGGCCTTGAATTTCATCCCCTGCGGCTCATTCCTCATCCAGACCACCCAGGTGGTCTTTAAAAGGATTATGAATGGTCAGATGGGGTGGCTCTCACCTGTAATCCCAGCACTTAGCATGCTGGGGCAGGAGGATTGATGGAAGTTTAAGGTTGATCTGGGCTGCATAGTGAGTTCAAGGCCAGCCTGAACCACACAGCAGGATCCTGTCTCAAAAGAAAAATGAAAGAAGAAAGCTAGCATGAAGGGCATGGTGGAGGAAAGCTGCTTCCCTCATGGCAGCCAGGAAGCAGGGAATAGGGAGAACAGATGCCACTGGGGACCACATGCAGCTTTCAGAGGACACACCCCAGCGACCTTCTTCTTCTAGCCAAGCTCCACCTCCTAGAGCATATTCAGTTAGGACCGCACAACTGGATCAATCATTAATCCATATCCCTGAAGTTAACACGCCCACCCCATGATGTAATCACCTTCCAAAAACCCCACCTCTGCATACATGAGCCTTTGGGGGATATTTTAGAGTTAACCATTATAGCTGGAAGCCCTCTTTTTTATTTTTTTTTTAAGCCAGGAATGGTTTCACATGCCTGTGATTACAGCACTCGGGAGGCTGAAGCAGGAAGGTTGCCATGAGCTTGAGGCCAGCCTAGGCCATACAAATAAGTTCAAGGGCAGTCTGCACTGTACAGTCAGAACCTATCTCAAAAAAGAAACAAAACCAACCAACTAAACAAATGAACAAAAAACAGCCCTGAAATACATAGTGAGACTCTGTATCAGTGAAATAAAACAAAACCCTATGTTCAAAAAATCAGAAACTAACCAGGGGTTGAGCCCAGGGCCTTCACACTGAGTTACATCCCCAACCCTCGTTTTATTTATTCATGGTCATTTGCTAAGTTGCCCAGACTGAGTTTGAACTTTGACCTTCCTGCCTCAGACTCCCAGTGATGGGATTACAGGTGTGCCCTACCACACATCTTCTTAAGCACAGGCATTTTTAAAAAATCATTTATTTATTTACTTATTTATTTATTGTGGCCAGCACGGCATGCAGTAGCAGGGATCAAACCCGGGTCCTCTAGAGGCTATTCAGGTGACTTGTGGTGATCTGCCTGTTTACAGCCTCCCAGGAGCTGGGATTACAGGCACACACCATGCCCAGTCTCAACTGCCTCTCAGCACATGCACAGCAGGCCCGGGGATAGAACCCCCAGCCCCTGCCATTCATTCATTCTTCATTCCTTCATCTAACATTCATTGGTCTCCAGCTCTGAAGCAAGTCCTGCCAGGGAGCTAAGGATGGGGCTAGTAAAAGGAGCCCTTATTTTGGGTGCACTCCATGCACAGCAAAAAGGTGGCATGAATAATTACAACCCTCTGTCATAGGGACCACCACACCAAGGACACTCAGCTGCTGCAGAAGCATCTCAGGGGCAGATGGGCTCTGCGTGAGGGTGGCGGGAGGCTTCTGGATGGAGGAGGCATCTGAGCTGAGGCTGGAGGCGTGGAAGGCTGGCCGGAGAGAGGAAAGGCTTGGATCATGCTTGCAGCCTGGCCCTGGCCCGGAGCAGTCTGTGCTGGAGGCAGGGGTGGGAGGAAGGGAGGTTGAATGCAGAGCATCCTGGGGTCTGATTTTTCCTTGCATCTCTCAGCCACTGCTTAGCTGGACAACTCCCACCCAACAACCACTCTCAGATAATTTTCCCCAAATATTGTTTTGTCACGGCCCTGTCATGCATGAAGCCCAAGAAGCGCCATTGCTACCTGGCTCCGTCCTGCTGCCATCCCAGTCAACTGCTCTGCATTCCAGTCCTCCACTTGTCGCATGGGTTGTGCCATGTCCTTGCTCCTGCCTGGCAGGCCCTGCAGTCTGTCACTGTCCCTTCAGCAGGCAGAAACACTGCTGCAGCACCTGCTGCAGCCAGCCTAGACAGCATGCAGCTGGGGCCTCTGAGGAGGCTGGGTACCCCCAAGACAATCAAGGAGGAGGACTGGGACTGGTCACACCTCCCAGCCCCAAGGAGGGGGCCTGCACTGTGGGGTTTCTCTTTGCCCCAGGTGAACACCCATGGGGATAGTGCCTTGATGTTCCTCAGTCAGGGCCTGGAGTACTCCAAGAATCCACGGGCCTCTCTCCGGAAGTCCTCGGTCATATTCATAGGTAATCTGGTCTGGCCTCTCCAGTTCTGCTTCAGGGTCCTGCCTGCTCTTTCAGCTGACTCCCTGCTGCTGGCCCTTTGGGCAGATGCTTCCCTGTGGGCTGAGCCTTGGCCAGCAGTCAGCCCAAGAGCACAGTAGAATGTCTTCCTTCTATGGAAGTGGGCCACATGTAGGATTCAGGCCACATCCTGGCAGGTGTCCACAGCTGAGCTATCACCTCCCTAGAGCACCCAAGACACATGTCCAGGCCCAGAACGAGCCAGGACAAAGACCCTCAGAGTATAGCACAGGGGCCACTTGACAGGGTGGAGAGCCAAGTACAATCTCAGCTCTGCGACCCCCTTTCTATGTGACCCCAACTGGGCCTCAGTTTCCTCATCTGCAACATGGGAATCAACTTCTATTTCACACGTAAGTTGAGAATATTTTTTTCTCAGGTTCCTATATTTAGCTTTATAGCACCTAATGATTATATTCAACATGGGGACGAGGTACATGAACATAACATACCTTAATTCTTTTTGTGTTCCTTTCCTGTCCTGAGAATAGTTTTTAAAATATGAGATCCTTGGCACATCAAGGTGTCCAGGATTAGTCACTTTCATTGTTTTCTTTCCCACAGTCACATTCCCTCCCTGTTTAGGAAAAACAACAACAAAAACTCAAATAGAAAAAAAAAAACAAAAAACAGCTGGGCATGGTGGCACATCCCTATAATCCTAGCATCCAGGAGGCTCAGGCAGGAGGACTGCTGCAAGTTCAAGGCCAGCATGTGTTACATAGTGAGACCATATCTCGGAAAGAAAACCAAAAAACAAATAGCAGTGTCTGTGCCCTGAATCCTCCAGGACCCTTCTGATTGCAGGCTGATTATACCTTCTCCTTTCTTCTCTCCCTGTCCCCAGTTAGCCACACCACACTCCTATGCATGCTGGGAAACTGCTCTACCACTAAGCTATGATCACGTTCCCTTTCCCAGGGCCAGGAGACCTTGCTGCAGGCAGGCTAGAGCTGACTGTCTCTCGGGTCTCTTCCAGTGCTCTCCTCCAGGTTGCTTGCCATGTTTGCCCACCCACCTATTCACCAATTGACACATCACTCTGTCGGGCTAGAGACAGGAAGAGCCCTTCTGGAAATGATGCTAATGCAGGGGGTGGTTGGGGTGAGGGCCGAGGTGGCTGTGAACACGACCTCTCCTTGGACAGAGGGCATCTCCAGAATATGGGAGCTTCTCAGAGGAAGCTTCTTCCAGGGAGGGACTTCTGCTTCCTTGCTGAAGATTTCTTTAAATTGTCCCCCCACAAACCACTCTTAAGAATGCCAGAGTTGGACATGCTGTGCCAGGGCCTGACTCTGAGTTGGGGCCAGCGCAGGATGTAGGCAGCTTGCACTGCCATGCCTCTTTCTGTGTAGCCTCTTTTGATTTTTTTTTTTTTTTTTTTGTCTTTTTGAGACAGGGTCTTGCTATGCAGTTCAGGCTGGTCTTGAGCTCACTTATGTAGCCCAGGTTGATCTCAAATTCACACTGATCCTCCTGCCTCAGCCTCCCACGTGCTGGAATTACAGGTGTGTGCCACCACACCTGGCATGATTTTGATTTTTTTTTTTTTTTTGAGACAGGGTCTCACTATGCAGTTCAGGCTGGCCTTGAGCTTACTTCTATAGCCCAGGCTGGTCTCGAACTCACACTGATCCTCCTGCCTCAGCCTCCCAAGTGCTGGGATTACAGGTATGCACCACCACACCCGGCGATTTTGATTTTTTTTAAAAAGGCATTTGGTACAGGGTCTCACTACACAGCTTGGATTCATAATGATCCTCCTATTTTCAGCTTCCACAGGGCTGGGATTACAGATGTGTGCCACCTATGTAGTCTCCTTTGGTCACAGATCTTTTGTGAGGGTCTGAGAAAGGCTGGGAACACTTTCCTTAGAAAGTGTGTGTTAATTTCAGGACCCTTGGAGCCTTGCCCCCACCTTTCACTCCCTCAAGGAGATCCAGCATTTAAAGGCTCCTGGTCTGATAGGAGACAAAGATTCATAAATTACAAATATAACCTTGCGTATCCACGAGAGGACTCAGGTCATCTGGGAACCTGGATGAGTACCTCACCTAGCAGGAGCCATTGCTAGGAGGAATACAAAGGACAAACAGGAATGTACCCAAAGAGACCCATGGGAAGGCCCTTCCAAGAGGGGCTGGGTACAGCCCACCTGCAGGCTGCAGCACTGTGGGAGCCAAGGCCCAGGCTGGGAGCAGGTCCCTGTCACATGCAGCTGGCCCAGCACTGCCAGGACTCACTAGCAGCCAGACTCCCTGGAGACCAGGGCGGCAGAGGGGCCCTTCCCGTGTCATGGATGAGGACGGCAGGGCCTGGCCCAGGGTGGCACCCCTGAGTCAGTGGTGTCCTGGTGTTATCCCTGCTCATGGTGCCAGCCACCCTCTCTCAGGTTCCCCCTGGGGAACCTGCCTCCTAGCTCCAAATGAAGTTCTCCTCTGTGTTGTCCTGCAGGGCTGAAGGAAGGCAGGACAGCTTCCCTGAGGTCAGATCTGAGGGTGGGGTGGGTGGGATGGAGGCAGGAGCTTTGAGCCCTTACCTTCTGGGTTATGCTTAGGGTTCCTGGTGCCCTGCATGGAGAACATAATGACGGAAGACTGGCGGAATGAAGTGAAAGCTGGTGAATTGCGTGCCCTGGGGCGGGGGGATTTCTGGGGCAGGGAGCCCATGTGTGCACCGCAGTAGATGTTGGGAAGGGAGGGGATGTGGCTCAAGTGGAGGTATTTAGTGAAGCTCAGTCCCAGGCCTTTGAGGATGAAGACAGGGTGAGGTACTGTGGGGTGACCAAGGTAACTGTAAGTCTACAACCCGTTTTTGGGAGC
Source organism: Myocastor coypus (assembly GCA_004027025.1). Lineage (NCBI taxonomy): Eukaryota > Metazoa > Chordata > Mammalia > Rodentia > Myocastoridae > Myocastor > Myocastor coypus. The sequence goes on along the minus strand of PVJA010016225.1, from coordinate 22,874 downwards.
TGACAGTCCCATTAAAGGCCAGCTTGGGCTACATAGTTCAAGGATACCCTCAATTGCCTAGCGAAACACTTTCATAAAACCAACAGCCCCCCTAAAAAACAAAACAAAACAAAACAAAACAAAACGAAACAAAAACCAAAAACCAAGGCCAGAAGCTATGTAGTATAGGGTGAGTAGATTAGACTTTGGTTTTGATTTTTGGAGACTGGATCTTGCGTTGTAGTATAGGCTGGTCTTAAACTCACTATGCAGCCCTGGCTTACCTTGAACTGCTGCAATCCTCCTGCTTCAGCCTCCAGAGTGCTGAGATGACAGGTGTGGCCACCACGCCTGGCAAGTAGTTTAGGCTTTCAAGAGGACACAGTTTACTTTGTAGTGGGGAAGGCAGGTGGGAGCATGGGAGCACAGTGTTAGGCTGGGGCAAGTTGGGAAGGCTTCCTAGAGGAGGCAGGGCTGAAAGATGTAAATAAGGGCCTGGGGAGATAGCTCAGCCCAGGTATACGTGCCTGCCTGGCAAGCACAAGGACACAGGTTTAATCCCTGGTACCACATGCCATGGTGGCCCCCAAGTGGGGTGTGGTGGCCCAGTGCTGGGAAGGCTGAGATAGGAAGATCACTATGATTCTGAGATGCATAGTGACATCCTGTAACAAATAAGTAACTTTTTTTTTTGAAAAAAGAAAAATGTGTGTGTGGGGGCTCATGGGTTAGCTCAGTGGTTTAAATGGCTACGCTGGAAATCCCAGTTAGGTACAGGGGATGAAGGTTCAATCCCCAGACCCACCCTTACAGTAGCCTGAGACAGTCCAAAAAAAAAAAAAAAAAAAAAAAAAAAAAAAAAAAAAAAAAAAAAAAAAAGATGTAAACAAAAAGGCTAGGAAGAAAGTGAGCCCAGGGGATGCTGATGGGGTGTGTAAGCCAAGGTATACAAATGTGAGCTTCATGGGTGTCCTCTCTCCCCATGATGCAGCTCTGGAAGACCTGAGACGTGACCCAGAGGCATTTGTGTGCATCTATGCGGCCCAGGCCCAGGCCCAGATCCTGGCCACCTGCCGGTCGAACTCCTGGCTACTGCCACGTGGGAACACGCTGGTATGTGGCCCAGCTGCCCCACACTGCTGGAGTTCCAGCTTTGAAGACAAGCCCACTTCCCACAAGCGGCGCTTCTGGATCATGCAGGCCCTGGGCTCCTGGAAAATGGCCTTAAAGCGGTGACATCCAGCACGAATGCCCCATGTGGGTGTTTGGAACACTTCCTCTGGGGATAGGCAGAGGTCTGTGCAGACACACTGTGTGCCCCAAACTGAGAGGGGAGCGTGGCTTCCTTTGCTGACTACACTGGCGTTCACTGAGGCGAGAAGGCTGTTTGTGTCTACTTTGTGTAACTTGAGATGCCACGGCTCTGAGAGGTGAAGTGGCCTGCTCAGGATCACAGTCTGCTGACATCTCAGTTTCTCTCTTTCCACAAGAGCAAAAGGAGGTGATGATTTGGATGGCTACTGGGGAAAGGGGAGGGACACCAGAGCCTCCTCCCTCTCCAATAGGTCCCAGAGCCCTGATGTGTGAGCCCCACCCATAGGCTCCTGCCCCGAAATGGGCCACCACTGATGCAGCAGAAAATGGTGAGCTCCTAACCTAGCCAGGCCTGCTCTGGGTGCCAGGGGTCCAGACCCAAACAGGATGCAGCCCAGGCTCTTGACTCCAAGGACTATTTCATGGTGCCTCGAGACATTTCAGATTGCCTCCCTTTAACGGTGGGTATGCTGTTAATATCTACTCCATGGGGGCCTGGGAGGCCAGTAACATCCTACAGCGCCAGGCCCACCTGACAGCAGAGCCATCTGCCCATGTTGTCAGAAGAGCTACAGCTGAGTTTTGGCTTCATGGAGGTATCAGGGACATTAAAGACATGAAAGGATGGACGACAGGGAGCCAGGGGACTGTGGGATGCACAGGAGGAGGTGTGTAGGCAGCTGGCTTGTCACTGTTTCGGAGAAGGCTGCCCAGAGAACAGACCTGCAGGAGCTTGGAAAGGTAGTCATACACTGGGCTTGTGTGGGGGCCTCAGGTCAACTGCAGATCTGCAGGGTCACGGAGTCTGGTGAGCAAGGTAGGAGGGCAGGGAGACTGCACCCAGGGAGCACAGGAAGTCACTGTGGGATGCTAAACAGGGGGCAGATGTGGGCAGATGTTGGCTTTTAGAAGCTCCATCCTCAGCTGGGTATGATGGTACATACTTGTTATCCCAGCACCTGAGAGGCTGAGACAGCAGGATCACAAGATCAAGGCCAGCTTGAGCTACGTAGAGTTCAGTGCTGGTTTGGACTGCACAACAAGACCCTATCTTTTTTTTTTTTTTTTTTTTGAATAATTGATTGATTGATTGATTGATTGTTTCAGAACCTTTGTGTGTTTATTCACTCATTTTTATGGCCAGCTCAGCCCACCCCAAGGGCAGGGCTGGCGCAGCATGTGGTGCTGGGGATCGAACCGCAGTCCCTGAAGCCACCCAAGCTTTCCCAAGCAGGTGCTTTAGACCACTGAGCCATTCCTCCGGGCCAAGACCCTATCTTAAAAAAGAAAGCACAGCATGTCATGTGTTTTTTTGAGGCATCAGCTCTCTGCAGGACCACCTTCCTTAGGGCGACACAATAGCCCCTCCGCATTGCTAGTAGGAGGGTAGATTGGTGCAGCTATCCTGGACAAGATTTTGTCACCGCTGAGTTGCAGTTGCTTTATACATGGCTGTGACCCATCAGTTCCATCAGTAGGCACACATCTCAAGGGATTCTTTCCACAGGGCCCCAGCGAGCCATATGTGCGGACTTCCACTGCAGTGCTGTCTGTCATGCAGGGGGAGGGGAGGACATCTGGTACTGTTCTTGGGGGCAGAATGAGCCCATGGAGTCCCACATGTAGTCACTGGCATTGAGAGGCCCCTGGGGAACCGCAAACCTAGTGCCGAATGAGAAAAGTATATTTTAGAATTTTTTATTTTATTTTATTTTTCTTGTTTCAGAACTTTTGTTTGTTTATTTATTTTTATGGCCAGCTCAGCCTGCCCTGAGGGCAGGGCAGGCACAGCATGTGGTGCCGGGGATTGAACTGCGGTCCCTGAAGCCGCCTAAGCTTTCCTAAGCAGGCGCTTTAGACCACTGAGCCATCCTGCTGGGCCCCAGAGAAAAGTGTATTTTAAAAACGGATGCACAAGCTGGACATGGTGGCACATACTGCAAGGCTGAGGTGAGGATTTCAAGTTCAAGCCCCACCTAGGCAACTTAGAGAAACTCTGCCTCAATATAAACCATTTAAAAAGGGCAATGGGTGTAGCTTGTACAAAGGTCCTGGGTTTGATCTCTAGTACTAGAAACTTTTTCTTAAAAAGTGACCCAGGATTAACGAATGGCACTAATGAATTGCATAAATTAATCTTTACAAAAGAGACTTCAGAGGGCTCCCTCATCCCTCTGCCATGGGTGGACACAGTGAAAAGATGGCATTTGCGAGGCAGGAAGCTCCACATCACACCTGCCACACCTTGCCTTTGGACTTTCTAGGCTCCCAACCAGGGCAAGGTCAGTGGAGTTCCCAAGCCACAAGTCCATGGTGCTCTTGTTATAGCTGCCTGGGTAGATGAAGACAGCTGCATGGCCTGGAGCTCAGCAGAGAGGTCAGAGGTGGAAACAGATGTGGGGTTCAGCTCTGAAGGGGGTGGGTGGTGAGACTCCGTCAAGAAACATAAGCCCCAGGGATAGCTACTCGAAGCTTGCTGAGGACAGGCACCCACGAAGTTCCCGCACAGTCGTCTTCCAGTGGGTAAGGCATCTGCCCAACCAATCATCTCCACTGCCAACAATGCTCACAGACTGCCTCGCTCAGCCTCTCTGTAGGTCCTGTGGATCGCTCAGCAGGCAGGCCAGCTTCTTCATGTACATCTCACTGATGCGGACTCAGCCTCACGCAGCTGGGGAGGGGGGCTGAGCCCAAGGTCACACGAGGGAACCAGTAGAAGCATGGTCCTCCAGGGTGTCCCAACTCTCAGGCCTTCTTTCTAGCCAGACACACTGCTGCATCTTCTGGCCTTGGAGCAGAGGTTCATTATTCACTCAGTTACTGTCCAAGGTCTGTAAGTACGGAAGGCTCAAGAGCACTGGCTGTTAGGGTAAGCCAAGGTATAACTGAGACCACCAAAGCAGGTAGAGTTTAAGCAACATGTGAGGCTTTATTGCAGGTCGGGTGTGGTTGGGCCAAGGGTGAAAAGATCATTGGCCCTGAGCAAGGGGGGAAAGAATGTTTTATGTGGGAGCTTAGGTAGGGGAAGGGGGCATTTCTGAGGGGTACAAAATTTGGGGTCTTTGATAGGGGTCTGGAGCTGGCTGATAGGCTGGTGTGGGTAGGGGGCTGCTAGCAGGCAGAGCATGTGCCTTGTGGTGTTTCGAGGAATCAGCTCTGCAGGTTGAGCTGTGCTTCCTGTTAACACTGCATCTGCAGGTGTGAGTAAGACCTGCTGGTGGAGTTTCTCTCTTTTGGTCAGGCAAGCCTTTGATCTGAAGACCTGACATGGGGCAGGTCATTTCCTGTCTCTGAGCCTACCCTAGTGCTATCTATAAAGTAAGTTCTTAGCTCATAGGGTTCCCATAGGAGTCAAATTAAAACTGGAAGCTGCTGTGGTTGAATATGGTTTGTGTCCATCCAAATTCACCTCGTAGGTTTTCTCGATGCAGCATTATTGGGAGGTGGAGCCCAGCTGGAGGTGTTTGGGCCTGGGAGTAGCACCGTTCTTGCTTTTACAGGCCTAGGTCCACACTAGCACTCACTCTGGGGTCTCTCTCGCCCTACTTGCCCATCTGCTTTCTGCCATGTTGGCCACCTCCAGAAGCTAAGATGCCAGCCAGTGCCATGCAGTTTGGACTTGCCAGATACCAGAACCATGAACCAAAATAAACCCTTGTAAATTTCTAGTCTCAGGCACTCTGGTATTTTACAGAAAAGAATAAAATAGGAGCAAAAGCATTTTTAAGCCCTGCATTTAAAGAGGAAACAGAAGATGAGAACAGGAAGGGAACCAGGGTGAGGGAGCAGGGGTAAAGGTGGAAATGTACCAAAGGCCTGGAGGAAAATGAGCACTTGGACCCCATGTTCTCCTAGACGTCGTCAGAGTTAGGAGGGAGACAGTACTGGCGCCAGAAGGCTCACACTCACCTCCACGTCCTCCTCAGCCCAGCTCTCCCCTTCATCCCTGTGCCAAATGATGACAAGGTTGCCAGTGCCGCTGTTGGCCTCAGTCTCCACACTGTTGGTCTCTCCCCTGCAGCCTTCCCAACAGTCCTTCACCTGGCAGCCTGGCTTCCCAGAACAAAAGGGCTCTTGACCCTCTCTTGTCGTTCCAGTGGCTCCCTCTGCTCTCTAAGAAAGCAGTTAGGCCCTTCTTACCCACCTTGCTGGCCTCACCTCTTAGGGTACTGGTGTCTGGCCTGTGAGGCTTTCACTTACTGCCTCTCTGTATACCAGCTTCTGCCACTCCATGCCTAGTTTTCCTTCTGGGCCCCAAGGCTTTTTCTCCATCACTGCCTACAGCAAGCCCTCCTGGACTCGGCCTCTGCGTCTCCACTGTGCAGACTTGTGACCCAGCACCAGTGTAGGCCGGCTGCTTCTCATTTGAGACCAGGCTAGGAGCTCCCCAAAGCTATAGCACCTGCTTAGGGCCCTATAGCCATTTGCTGGGTGACCTGGTGGTTGCAGAAAGCCAAGCAGTCCTGCCTGTGGTGGGCTGCCAAACCTGTTCCTTTTGCCCTGTGGGTGAGGCCTGAGTTTAACTCAGAAAATGATGTGTGCGACCAGTCACACCTACCCTGGAGACTCCACGAGCTGGTGTGGTGGCACACTCCTGTAACCCAGAATTCTGGGATGGGGTAACAGGAGCACTGGAAGTTTGAAACCAGCCCAGACGGCTTGGTGATTGACAAAAATAGAAAGGGCTGGGGATGTATCTCAGCGGTAAGGACCTGGGCTTAATCTCTGCTATCACAACAGCCACGACCTCTCCAACACCTCTCCACAAGATCTCACCCTAGAGGAAAAGCCGAGCCCTCAGCCACCACCCGCCCCTTCCAGTTCCCCAGCCACCCTGGCGCTCCTCCCCTTCCCCAAGCAGGCACGTGAGTCGCTCCACAACTGCACGGGTAGGAAGCAGAAGCTCTGTAAACAGTGCCGACTGACTAATGGATGAGTGTATGCAGCGATCGCGGGGCTCTGCAGAGCCTAGGCTCCCCACACCCCAACTTCAACCGCGGGGCTGGGTAGAGCGGGAGGGGATGGGTGGGGTGAGAGGGGGCGGGACCCAGCAAAGTCCCTAGGCCTGCGGAACCCCAGGCGCACGCTGCAGCGCGACCCGGAGCGCTGAGGGCCGCGCGCCCCGCCGCCGGAAGGGACCGTGCAGATTCTGGGCCCCAGTTGGAGGCCCGGTAGCGGCCATGGAGGGGTGTCAACCTGCTGCCGCGGACGACAGGGACTTGGACGCGTTCCTGGACAAGTTCCGGAGCCAGCCTTACCGCGGCGGCTTCCACGAGGATCAGTGGGAGGAGGTGGGCGATTCCCGGTGTGCGGGCGTCGTCGGTGTCCCGGGTGGTCCGCAGGCCCTGCCCGCCGCGGACGGGTGGTTTCTAGTAGTATCGTCAACAGCTGGCTTGGGCGCTTTCAGGACGTTTTCTTTTTTCTTGATTTTCTTTCCTTCCACTTTCAAGATCTTCTTTCTTCCTTCGTTCTCACCCTGCCACTCCCCACCTTTCTGTCAGGCAAGGTCTCCGTCTGTAGTTCGGGTTGGACTCGAACTCACAGCGCTCCTTCAGCCTCAGCCTCCCGAGTGTGGGGACATGCCACCACGCCAAGCCCTTTCAGCGTCATCATAAACTGTTAGGATATTAAAACCGCAGGGGGTGCAGACATGGCTGTGACTCCACCACCTGACGCAGGGACAGTTTCTTAACTTCTCTGAGCCCGATTTTTCATCTGCAAAATTGCTTCACCTGTGGAACCAATCACTTAGAATTGTGGGAAAGATGAAATGAAACGGTAGATGCGATGTCAGCAACACAAGAGCGTTCTGTTAATGGCGATTACTGGCTCCCTTTGTAGACTGTTGGAAATGAGGAAAAAAAAAAAAAAAAGAATGAATGAATGGAGATCATTACCTACCCGACTTTCTCATTTTACTAAAGGGAAATGAAGTCTATACAGATAAACCCAATCGTAAACATTTGCAATCATGACAAGTAAGGAAACTTTGATAATGAGTCATGAAATGATGAGTCATGGAATCAAAACTACTCAGAATATTTGTTTGCTTGCTTATTTATTTGTTTAATTTATTTGGGAGCCAACTCAGCCCTGCTGTGAGAGCAGGGCTGGTGCAGCATGTGCTGCCCGGTATCAAACTGTGGCCCTCTGAGCCTGCCTAAGCTTGCCTAACTAAGCAGGTGCTTTAGACTGCTGAGCTATCTTGCCAGTCCCCAAAATCTTATTTGTGTAGTTCATTAATTTTTAAAAATTATATATATATTTAAAAATTTTTTAAAATTTATTTATTATTTATTTATTTATTTTTTGCGGAACCGGGGATTAAACTCAGGTCCTTGTATTTTCCAGGCAAATGCTTTTTCTACTGAAATATCTCCCAGCCCCATTTTTTATAAGAATGTATTTAGTACAGGTATACAGGATCTCACTACACAGATCTGACTTGTAGTGATCCTGCTTTCAGCCTTCCAAAAGCTGGGATTGCAGGTGCATGCCACCATACCCTGTCTCAGTTGCCTTCTCAGCACACCCCAGGGGCACCCAGCATCTGTACCTGCCTAAGCAGGGCCTATTTGATTTTTTTTTTTTTTTTTTTGTCTTTTTGAGACAGGGTCTCACTATGCAGTTGAGGCTGGCCCTGAGCTCACTTTTGTAGCCCAGGCTGGTCTCCAACTCGAACCAATCCTCCTGCCTCAGCCTCCCGAGTGCTGGGATTACAGGCGTGAGCCACCATGCCCGGCCCCTATTTGATTTCTTTATGATAGCCATTATTTTCCTGGAGAAAGATGGTATCTGAATGTTGTTTTAATTTGTGTTTCTCTAAATGGCCAACAATGTTGAACTTTTTATTATTTTTTTTTCATTTTTACCTCTTTTAAAAAGTATATTTATTGTATTTGCCTGTCTTTTTAATTGGGTCTTTTAGTTTTGAGGGTCTCTCTATATATACATTTTTAGTTCTTTATATATTCTAGATGTTAATCTTCTGTCTGAAGAGTAGCTACCAATTCGGTTCACCCACAGGAGTAATAAACCATACTTGGACTTCTGAAAAAAAAAAAGAGTAGCTACCATAACTTTTCCCACTCTGTAGTTGTCTTTTCATTCCATTAGTTTCCTTTGTTGTGTAGAAGCCTTTTAATTTGATACAATCTCCTCTCTTGATTCTCAGGATTAATTCTTGTGCCATTGGGGTTCTGTTCAGAAAATCCTTGTGTAAGCCTGTATCTGCAAGCATTTTATCTATTTTCTCTTTCACTTTTTTGGTTAGATTATTTCCTATTTTATCTTTCAGCAGGTTAAGTGTTTCTGTGTTAACATTTAGGTTTTTTATTTTTTTTTAATTTAACTTTATTTATTTATCTATATGTTATGGTCAGCTCAGCCTGCCCTGGGGGTAGGGCTGGTACAGCATGTGGTGCTGGGGATTGGGATCCAACCGTGGTCTGTGTGGTTGCCTAAGCTTTCCTAAGCAGGCACTTTAGACCACTGAACCATTTAGCTGGCCCATCCAAATCCAATTTCTATACAGCAAGTGAACTATAATCTTTGTGTGTGGTGTGTGTGTGTGTGTGTGTGTGTGTGTGTGTGTGTGTCTTTTTGAGACAGGGTCTCGCTCTGTAGTTTAGGCTTGCCCTTACCTCACTTTTGTAGTCCAGGCTGGTCTTGAATTCACATCCGTCCTCCTGCCTCAGCCTCCCAAGTGCTGGGATT
>PVJA010016225.1:0-12500 GCA_004027025.1 Myocastor coypus | reverse complement strand
TGTAATGAATTACATTATTGATTCCTTTATTTTGAAACATCCTTGCATCCCTGGAATGAATGCTACTTGATTGTGGTATATGATCTTTTTGATGATTTATTGCATCATTTTTGCTAGTACCTTGTTGAATATTTTTGTATATATGTTCATTAGAGAGCTTGGCCTGTACTGTTCTTTTTTTTTATTGGATCCCTGGCTGTTTTTGGGATCAGGGTGATGATAGTTTCTAAGAATGCTTTGGGGAATATTCCTTCCCCCTCAATTTCATTAAAGAGCTTGAGGAGTATTGGCGTTAGATCCCCCTCAAAGTTCTTATAGAATGTGGCCGTGAATTCATCAAGTCTTGGGCTTTTCTTAGTTGGTAGGTTTCAGAATACCCCTTCAATTTCATTGCCTGTTACTGGATTATTCAGTATTTTTAAGTCTTTTGGTTCAGTTTTGGTAATTCACACCTATATAGGAATCTCTTCATTTCTTTTGAATTCTCCATTATTATTATTATTTTTTGATATGTATGGATTTCAGTAATGTCCCTTGTAATTTCATCTTTTTCATTTGTAATTGCATTAACTCGTATCTTTACTTTGAGTAAGATTGTCCAAGGGTTGGTTTGTTTTGTTTATTCTTTGAAAGAACTAGCTCTTTGATGCATTGATTCTTTGTTTTGGGGTTTTTTTTAGTCTCCATTTCATTGATTTCTGCTCACTTGCTTTCCCTGTGCAAGCTTTGGATTTGTTCTTGCTTTTCTAGAACCTTAATGTGTATCATGAGGTTGTTTGTTTGAGTTTGTTTTGTCTTTTTAATGTGGTCATTCACAGCTAGCATAGGACTGCTTTGCTTGTGTCCCTTAAGTTTCTAGGAACTGTCTTATTTCTTTGTTAATTTTTGTGACCCATTGATTATTTAACAGTGTGTTTTTAATTTCCATGTTTGCATAATTTCTGTAGGTTTTTTTTTTTTTTTTTTTAAGTACAGGGCCTGCAGGGTCTATAGGGTCTCACTATGTAGATCAGACTCGTAGTGATTCTTCTGTTTTCAGCCTCCCAAGTGCTGGGATTACAGGTATGCTCCACCACACCCTGTCTCTGGAGGTGGGGCCAGCATGGCACACTGGGGATCAAACTCCAACTGCTGCACTCTGCCTAAGCAGACACTTTAGTCCACTGAGCTGTCTGGCCAGTGCTGTAGTTTTACTGTTACTGCTTTCTAGTTTCATTGTACTCTGATCTGATAATATGTATGGTAAAATTTCTATTCTTTTGTATTTACTTAGGCATGCTTTGTTGCCTAGTATGTGAAAGTACCATATATAGTTGAAAAATATATATATTTTTGATGAGTGCAACACTGAATATATCTATTAAGTACATTTGTTCAAAAGTTTGATTTAGGGGCTGGGGAGATAGCTCAGGGGCACAATTGCCTGCCTGGCAAGTGCAAGAGCTTGAGTTTGATCCCGAGTTCCGCAAAAAAAAAAAAAAAAAAAGTTTGATTTAACTTTGATATTTCTTTGTTAATTTTTGTATTGTGTAGTTCATCTGTTTGTGGTAGATCAATCTGTAGTAAACCTATTTGTGGTAGATCTATGTGTGGTATTGAGGGCCTCAATTATAATTATATTGATGTTTATGTACTCTTGTATGCCCATTAAAATTTTATAAAACTGGCAGCACTATAGTTTGGTGCTTATGTTTATAACTGTTATCTTTTCCTGTTAAATAGATCCATTAATCAATACTTCATGTCCTTCTTTACCTGTTGTAATCAGCTTTGGCCTAAAGTCCACTTTAAACAGCAGAACTACTTTCGCTCGTTTTAGGGCTCCCATTGCATGGAGCACTATTTTATCATCATTTGATTTTTAGTCAATGAATTCTTTTTGGGTTAAATGAGTTTCTTGCATATAGCCTCCTGTTGGATGCATTCTAATGATCTGTGTCTTTTGATTAGTGAATTTAGACTAAATTAATAGTTATAACTGATAGGTTTTTTTTTTTTTTTTTTTTTTTTTTTTTTGTCTTTTTGAGACAGGGTCTCGCTATGCAGTTGAGGCTGACCTTGAGCTCACTTTTGTAGCCCAGGCTGGTCTCGAACTCGCACTGATCCTCCTGCCTCAGCCTCCCAAGTGCTGGGATTACAGGCGTGAGCCACCATGCCCTCCTGTATTGTGTCTTTCTAGGACAGCGGTAGTGAATGTAGGACATATGTGTTGCAGTGGGCTGTTTGTATCTGAAAGGTTCACCACCATTGTTCTAGGATATCTTTGAACAATTTTAGGGAAAATTTCTTGGAGTGTTGGTTTGATGGTCATGAATTTCTCTTATTTCTTTCTTATTTATTTTGCAGTACTGGGGATTGAACTCAGGACCTTGCATTTGCTAAAAAAGTGCTTATGTCCCTGAACTATCTCCCCAGTCCTCTCCATCAATTTTAAAAGATAATTCTGCTGGATATGTCATTCTGAGTGGGAAGCTGTTTTCTTTTAGGGCTTGAAACACTTTGTTCCGAGCTCTCCCTATCTTTAAGTTTTGTGTTGAGAAGTCTGCAGTAATTCTAATGGGTTTTCCTTTATAAGTGGATGCCTTGCTTTTGTCTAACAGCTTTTGTGACTCTGTCTTTGTGTTGAAGTTCTGGTTTTTTAATATGGCACATTTTTCTTTTCTTTTTTTTTTTTTAAATCATGGCTATTCAGGATTCTCAGTTTATTTTTTTAAAATCCAGGAATTTGACAAGATTCCCTTATTTATGAAGAAAGCACCATCAGAAGTTGATCCCAAGGAGAATCCTGATTTGGCTTGCCTCCAGTCAATTATTTTTGATGAGGAGCGATCTCCAGAAGGTATCTTACGTGGATAACATTTGCTCTGTGCCTCTGTTGGCTAGAGATAAAGTATGTGTTAAAAAGGCTGACCTGGGGCTACCTTGTCACCATTTCCTCTGCATACACTTCTTTGGGTACTTGGTACTGCTAGTAGGCATGGGGATAAATAGTTCCGGGCCAGTAAGAAGCTAAATTGTCCTAAATAAATTGGTCAGAATGTGAGTGACAAGTGCCAACAAATACACTATAGCTACAGTGGATGCTGTTGTGACACTGAAAGGGCAGGAGTGGGTTCTCAAGTCAGGAATTTGCCCTCCAGAGAATAAGCATAACCAAAAGCAGAAGTATCATTTGCCAAACAATTAAAACAAAGTCTGTTTCTCAAAAGCTAGAATAAGTATACTTTTATGTTTCTTTTTATCTAGTAAGTAGTAATGTGTCTTGTTTGATATTTGTAGTTGAGGACCAGGGAGATAGCTCAGTGACTTAAGTGCCTGCCTGGCAAGCACATTGTCCTGAGTTCAACCCCTGATAACGCAAAAAAATAAGAAGCATATATGTAGTTGACTGTAGCATTAAGTTTGCACAGTATTGGCTCTCCATATTGATAGCCACTTTCATTATTGCACTAATTTAAAATTGTTCCTTTTCTTATTGCTGTTGTCTTTTTGATGTGTTAGAATATTTTAACTGAACCTTCTAAAAGGTAGGAAGTAATGACTATTATTCTTCTTTTTGCCAGAGCAAGCCAAGACCTATAAAGATGAAGGCAATGACTACTTTAAAGAAAAAGACTACAAGAAAGCCGTGATTTCATACACTGAAGGACTGAAGAAGAAATGTGTAGATCCTGATTTGAATGCTGTCCTGTATACCAACCGAGCAGCAGCACAGTACTATCTGGGTAACTTATGTCATTATTAAGTGCTTTCTAAAGAATTAACTTACTATAAAAACCATTATAATGGCTGGTGGTGTGATCAAGAGATACCAGGGGCTGTTTTTATCAGAAACCCAGTCTGAGGATAGTTTACACTACCTAATTCTGATCTTCCAAGTAGTTCCAAGTAGACATGATGAGAAGGAATCACATTAGATTGTGTAATTTTTAACTCAGAAATGAGGAGTAATCCCTCTGGTAAGATATATGATACATGAGTCAGTATAATCTAGGACTTTTGAGCCTAAATGTTCTATTCTTTCAAAAAATAATTTGTGTCAAGCATAGTGACACACATCTATAATCCCAGCACTCAAGTTTGAGGCCAGCTTGGGCTACAAAGCGAGTTCAAGGCTAGCCTGAAGTACATAGTGAGACCCTGTCTTGAAAAGACAAAAAAAATTTTTTGTGTTGTTCTCTTTATTTTTGGCGTTTTTCTTCTCGTGCTAAAAGGATTAAGGCAATAGAGATCTTTAGATGAGTTTAAGGGGAATTGCTCAGTATTTTGTGCAACTCTTGAAGTAAAAACTACTCAGAGAAAGTTTGGGAAATACTGCTTCTTGTATGTGATTAGATTTAACATATTAAAGACACTGAGATAAAAAACAACCAAGGATTTTGCCCTGGGTTTCTTGTTTTGTTGCACCTTCTATAGGTAACACAAACACTCCAGTGTAACTTTGAGGAAAGCTGATTGCCTAAGTGATAGTAGACAGCATTGCTGCTGATGCCGCTAGAGGGGATTAGATAGTTGGTTCTCACCACAGAGTTTAGAGAGCACTGAGTAACCAACCTCTTTTCCTCCCTTACATGGTAAGCAGGCTACCACCGCCTAGGCCAGTATATGTAGCGCACCATTTCTGGGCCATCCTCTTGCACACATTTTTGAGGGGCTAGCAGAGGACAGGTGCTGCAGTCTAACTGGAGAGTCACCACCATTTGAGCAGAGGTCCCCCATAGCCAGGTCTGCTCAAGACTGCGCTCTCATCTTGTTTCAACAGAAGTTTAAAGTCCTTAAAAATTTTTTTTTTAAAAAGTAGTAGCAATTGGGGTGGTTGGGGAGATAGCTCTGTGGCACAAGTGCCTGCCTGGCAAGTGTGAGGTTGAGAGATTGAACCCCAGTCCCGCAAAAGATAAATAAAATAAAATAATAGCGATTGGACTTCGAGACCTTGTGCTTGCCAGGCAGGTGCTTATGTTACTGAGCTACATCCCTGGCTCTAAAAGTCTTAAGTAGTACAGGAACTTAGACTTTTTTTTTTTTTTTTTTTGCCACAAGACTCCTAATTTGACATAAGCCCAGACATTAATCTGTCTGATTAATGACAGAACCTGGATTAGAAACTTTGTATTGTGACTTCAAGAGGAATGTATTTACTTCATTCATCAGACAAACAGTTCTTTTTTCTAAGCTAGACATGTTTTCATGGAGATATGTAGGGCCTGACTTTTCCTAAAGGAGTTCATTCTTTTACTTATTCTCTTAAATAATTTTCTCTTGTTGCTGATACAAAAAACCAGACACTCAAAATTAAGGGAGGAAATGTTTATTTAGCTCATAGTTAGTGAAGGTTTCAGGCCATAATCTGCTGGCTCCAAGGCTGGGTGGCAAAAAGGAGGAAGAGCAAACCTCTTTTCTTCCCTTACATTGTAAGTAAGCTACCACCTACTAGGGCCAGTGTAAGTAGCACTTACATCATCTCCACACCATCTTTTTGCACAGGATCATGATGTTGGGTTAGGTGCTAAGTACAGTAAGAAGAAAGTTACACCACAGAAGACACAGTTCAGAGCATACCTAGGGAGGCACTGGCTGCCTCAGCTTAGTCTTTGGAGGGAAGTGCTGAAATGCATGAGGAACAGCAGGTGTTAATAAAGTAGCAGGAGGAGGCAAGGACACTCCCGGAGCTGGAAGGCAAGAGAATCTCTGAAGTGCAAGACAGCTGAGGCAAAGGGCTGGGAAGGTGGCCTGGAAGCTGTCATGCTGAGTGTCTCCAGCTTGGCCCAGTTGTCTGTGAAGAGCACTGATGGCTAAGACAGGTCAGGGCTGTGCTTGTGTTTCTGCAGGGGCCCAGAGGGTGGTTTGGAAGAGAGCACTTCGAGGAAGGCCATGGCAATGGCAGGGAAGAGCAGAACATGGACTCAGGTGAAATTAATTGGGTCAAAACAGTTTGACTTGTGGACATAGGGAGAACTTGGGGTTGAGCTCTTGGCTTCTGGGGGAAGATATTAGTGCCACTTGAAACAGTGTCTAAGGAAGAGGGAGCAGATCTTAGAAGTTGGGGATGCTGATGAGGGATGCTAAGTTCACTGGGACATCTCTCTTTGAGGGACATGTTAGATATCCAGGTAGAGAAAATCTAGGGAGGGATTGCATAGGTCAGGATGAAAGCTGGGGAAAATGCTCAGGATAGAAATCTGTGTTTGTGGTTATCAGCATGAACTGAGCACATAAAGGCTGCAGTGAGCAGAGATCGCCAGGGAGGGTGTGCAGCAAAAGCCTTGCTGAGGGAAGAGCTGGAGGAGCCAGAGTTGGGGCCTGCTGAGGAGGGAGCCTCGAAGAGGGTGGTTGATCCAGAGAACCCAGAAAGGCTAGATCACAAGTGGCTAAAGCATAAATTTCAAGGAAAAATGAGTAGAGTGGAATGGCTGAGTGAAAAAATCCAGTTTTTCAGCATTTTCCCATTCTAGGTGAGGTCGCAGGCTATAAGCTGCTTCAGGGAGCAGGTGCAGCACTGGCTTCACCAGGGACAAATGTCTGCTTTTAGAATCTGATCATCACTCTCTGATTGGCACATATGGCTGTTTGGGTTCATTTTTATTATAAAACTATTTCATTTATTGTAATAGCTTTGAAAAATACAGAAAAGTTAAAATTAATTTTTTTCCCCACCATTCTATAAGCATATAACTACTGTGAACATCTGGTATAGATATTTCTGGTTACGTTTGTTTATTTAAATGTAGTTTTGTTGTGTGGGTGGTGGTGGTCGTGGTACAGTGGTACTGGGGCTTGAATCAGGAGCACTGTACTATGTGCTGCATCCTTCACCCATTTTATTTTACTTTGCGAAAGTGGGGCTTGAATTCAGGCCCTTGTGCTTGCCAATATTTATTTATTTATGTAATCTATCTATCTATCTATCTATCTATCTATTTATTTATTGTCTTTTTGAGACAGGATCTCCCTATGCAGTTCAGGCTGGCCTTGAACTCAACTTTTGTAGCCCAGGCTGGTCTTGAGCTCACCAGTCTTCCTGCCTCAGCCTCCCAAGTGCTGGGATTACAGGCATGCACCACCACACCTGGCCAACCCTTTTTATTTTTAATTTAATTTACTTATTTATTTTGGCTTTGTGAGACAGGGTCTTATTAGTAGTTGAGACTGGCCTTGAATTTACTGTGTAGCTTATGCTGATCTTACACTCACAGTGACCCTCCTGTCTCAGCCTCTTGAATGTTGGAATTACACATGTGTGTCACCATTCCCAGCCTTTATTTTTATTTTGAGATAGAGCTGGCCTTAAACTTGCAATCTTCATGCCTCAGACTCTTGTTTTTTGTCTTTTTGAGACAGGAGCTCGCTATGCAGTTCAGGCTGGCCTTGAGCTCACTTTTGTAGCCCAGGCTGGTCTCGAACTCACACTGATCCTCCTGCCTCAGCTTCCCAAGTGCTGGGATTATAGGCATGCGCCACTATGCCCAGCATGCCTCAGACTCTTTAACTGTCTAAAAATTCTAGGTGTGCACCACAGCACTAGGCTTGTTTCCTCTTGACCTGCATCATAGTTCTGTACGCACATAATTGAAGTAGTCAGATAGTTCTGTAAGGGACCTGTTTAAAAGCATCAGCCCTTGATTGGCACTCCTACCATATCGATTCCCAGAGGCAGATATTCACACAACCATTTTAGCTATTTCTTCTCATTTATACTTCATCTTACTAAGTTATTACTAAGTTATTGTTGTGTTGCTGCTTTAATTTTTCAATTTTGGGCTTTGGCTGTTTTCCTCCCAAGGAAGCAAATGCTATGTTCTCTTCCCACTGTCACCATAGTACCTATACCTGTATGTGTTTGGGTTATGTTGGTATTGATGTGTGGTCATATAAAGGGTGATCTCAGCTGAACCATGTTGAATATTCTAGTAATTTTCCCTTTTTTTAAAAAATAATTTTTATTATTATTATTTTTTGTTTCAGAACCTTTGTTTATTCATTCACTTTCATGGCTGGCTCAGGCTGCCCTAAGGGCAGGGCTGATGCAGCATGTGGTGCTGGGAATCGAACTGCGGTCCCTGCAGCCGCCTAAGCTTTCCCAAGCAGGTGCTTTAGACCACTGAACCATCCTGCCGGGCCTCTAATTTTCCCTTTTGTTTGTTTGTTTCTTTTTTTTTTTTTGAACCGGGGTTCAAACTCACGACCTTGCACTTGCCAGGCAGGCATTTGTGCCACAGAACTGTCTCCCTAGGCCCTATTTTATTTTATTATTATTATTTTTTACATTATGGCCGGCTCAGCCTGCCCTGGGGCTGGGGCTGGGGCTGGGGTTGGGGCTGGGGCTGGGGCTGGGGCTAGGGCTCAGGCTGGGGCTGGTGCAGCATGTGGTGCTGGGTATCTAACCACGGTCCCTGTGGTTGCCTAAGCTTGCCTAAGCAGGCACTTTAGCAAAAAAAAAAAAAAAAAAAGAAAATTAATTTTTTTTGAACTGCGGATGGAACTTAGGACCTTGCACTTGCCAGGCAAGCACTCATGTCCCTGAACTATCTCCCTGGCCCTCCCTTTTGTAATAAAGCTTTGTTTTCTGGCAATTCTGTAAGTGGTAGCTGTTTATTGTGTTTGCTTAGTTTTCATGGTATTTACACCTTCTGTGTGGTGTCTTGGGAGTCTTCTGACTGCTGCTGTGAGGACTGGCTGTTTTGGGGCTTGGGGCCTTTCTGTCATCCTGGACTCTCCTCACTGGCTGTCTTCTTGTGTTCGTGCCCCTTTTTCTTGGCCCCACAGTTCCTTCCGGGTGTATTCTAGTGTTTTGGGAACACAGTCTTTAGTCTCTCCCTGAGAAAAGAAGCATTAAAAGGAAATTTCTTAAATCTTGTATGTTTTACTTTTACTTTCTCTCACATTTAATTGATATTTGGCTAAGTGTAGAGTTCTAGAACTTACAGCATGTCTATATTTCTAGCTTCCAGTATTGTTCTTGAGAAATGTAGAGCTGTTCTGATTCCTAATCGTATGGATGGCATCCTGCTTTTTTTCTCTCTTTAGATGATTCTAGAATTTTTCTTTTACCTTCGGTGTGCTGAAACATCATGCCGAGGTACGGTCCTCTGTGTTGGTGTTCAGTGAACCTTTTCAGTCTGGAAGCTTATGTTTCTTGTGAATTATTTCCTAATTCTCTTTCTTTGTTTACCATCTTCTCTTTTGAGGAATTCTGGTTGTTGGTGCTTTGAGAGCCAAAAAAAAGGAATAGAGCTAGTGACTTGCTGTTTAGTATTCCCTCTGCTGAACTGTTGTGCAGAGGCCTTCTGTTTTATTTCCTGCATAAAATAAACCCCCGTCTTTCACAGAATTCAGAACGATAGGTTCCAGCAATAGTAGAGGTATAGGGATTACAGGAACCCGACTGCTTC
Source organism: Myocastor coypus (assembly GCA_004027025.1). Classification (NCBI taxonomy): domain Eukaryota; kingdom Metazoa; phylum Chordata; class Mammalia; order Rodentia; family Myocastoridae; genus Myocastor; species Myocastor coypus. The sequence goes on along the minus strand of PVJA010016225.1, from coordinate 3,111 downwards.
TTAGGTTTTCAGCCCACCTTCATGCCTACTTCCAAGGCACCTGGTACCATCAGTTTCTCAATCCTGAGCACTTTGTCATTTCTGAGGGTAGCTGGTTAGCCCTTGGGCTTTCTTCTGTTCATTTACAATTAAGATTTGTTGTGCTATTTTTATTTTTTGGAGACAGAGTCTCACTGTGTAGTTCAGGCTGGCCTTGAACTCACAGCAATCCTGTTTCAGCCTCCTGAGTGCTGAGATTGCAGGTGTGTGTCACCATGCCTGGCTTAGAATTGTTTTTTCAATGCTGATGTGTCAGTCAGTCCTTGTCTCTTTGCCACCTTTCAAAATGTGATCTATGTTCTTTGCATTATCTTTGTCTCTTGTGAATTGGTGACTTTGGGGAGGCAGGAGCGGTTCAGTCAAATGCGCATGTTCAGTATATTACCTTTAACCAGAAGTTCTTAGAGCTCTTGGGTATGTTAGAGGTTGTGAAAACATAAAGGAGTGTGTGTGACAGACCACCTGGTACCTGGGAAGCAAAGTGTATATAATATTCGGCTATTTACAGAAAATTTTTGCTGACCATTGAGAGAGACTTTTAGAAATGAAATTACCTATAGGAAAATACTAAGCCATTAAGTAGTGCTTCAAGTATAAGCTGCAAGGTGTAAGTCTGCCCCCTTCCTCCTGGTCTGACTGTCATATGTGTGACTCCACTCCTTTTCTAAGATGCACTCACAAAAACCATGTGTGTATGCTTATGTGTTTAGATACTTAGTTTGGTCTATCTTACAAAAATGATATCTGCCATGATGAATGTAAATTTTATACACACACACACACACACACGTACACACACACACACACACACACACACATATATATATATATATATATATATATATATATATATGTTGTTTTTTTTTTTTTTAAGGAGGTTGGTCCCAGTTACTCTGTCTCTCCTTTTTTTTTTTTTAAAACCCCCACATTTATTTATTTGTTTGTTTGTTTATTTATTTATTTATTATGGCAGGCTCAGCATGCCCTGGGGGCTGGTGCAGCATGTGGTGCTGGGGATCGAACCATGGTCCCTGCAGTTGCCTAAGCTTTCCTAAGCCAGTGCTTTAGACCACTGAACCATCTTGCCGGCCTGTAAATTGTATGTAGTAAACTGCACTAATAAAGATTTAAAAATAAGAAAACTCCTCAAATGGTATCTGATCTGGTTCTTCTTAATGGCTGCTTAGTATTTAGTAGTATGGATTCAGGGTAACTTATTTAATAATTACCAAATTTAAGCCTCCTGGATTATCTCCAGTTTTGTACAATTAAAGTATGCCATAGTTAACAGAGTTTTACATTTAATCTTGCACATTTATACAACTATATTTGAAGGTAATTTCCTAGAAGGAAATTGTTGAGTTAAAGTGTATGCACAAAGCACACACTTAATTTGCTGTTTATTGGGAGGTGCTTTTTCCCCCAGTATCTGCATCAGCAGTGCAGCTTTATGGTGATTTTCATTGCCTAGTCACAGGTGGGTTTGAGCCTCTTTTCGTATGCTTACTTGCTGTTGTAGTTCTTCTGTGGATTACCTGTACTGTAAACATTGCCAGGGTTCAGGGAGCACAGTTGTACTTTTTCCAAAAATAGCTGCAGTGGTTTACATTTCTCTAAGATTATAGAAGAATATCTTTGTCAGTGCACACAAATTTTGGATAAAGCTTGATTTCAAAACTTGTTCTTTCTTTCACTACATGGTTCTCATTAGGCAATATTCGTTCTGCTCTCAGTGACGTGATGGCTGCCCGAAAGCTAAAGTCCCACCACCTCAAAGCCATAATAAGAGGTAAGGCTCACAGAGCTGCTTTCCTGTAGTTATCACTGTGGAAAAGCTGGCATTCACTGTACCGAAAACTGACATTTAAGGCTTTGAACTCACCTTAGTTTTATAATCTTGTTATTAAGCTTCTGTTCCTTGTCAAGAGTAATGTGCCATTTTAAAAGAATACCCCAGAGAATCATCTAACCCATTTTATTTTATTATCATTTTATTTTGTGGGACTGGGCATTGAACTCAGGATCTTGTGCTACTGAGCTATCTCCTTGGACCCAATCTAACTCTTTATACTATAAGAATCTGTATAGAATTTGAAACTCATTTTATCTTAATAAGAGATAAAATTAATTAAAGCAGTTCCAAAAGCCACATTCTGATTTTTTTCCCCCGAATTAACTGATTGAAAGGCATAATTTTCTTTGCCTTTTTTTTTTTTTTTGCCAGAATTGGGATTCAAACTCATGAGCTTGTATTTGTCAGGCAGGCACTTGTGCCACAGAGCTATCTCCCTGGCCCCCAAAAAGGAATTTCAAATGCGATGTTAATGTTAATTAAAAGATAAGTTATAGGGCCTTTGCTAATAACTCTGATGCTGAGATGTTCCCAGATTTTTTTTCTGTCATAGTTTGATCTTTCTGTGTAATCATAGTGCTTAAATTTATTACATTTATTCTTTACTTTTTCTTCTTCTTCTTCTTCTTTTTTTTTTTTTTTTTGGCATTTTAGGGAAGAGTCCCATCTACACTAGATGGGACTTGTAGTGACCACCTATGTATAGCCTCCCAAGAGCTGGGATTATAGGCGCGTGCCACCATGCCCAGTGTCAATTACTATCTCAGCCTGCCCCGTGGGCAGGGCTGGCACGCCATTTACCTTTTCTTTGAGAAGTTCATAGGTGTTCTGTAAACCTTAATTTATTCATCGCATATTAATTTCCCCTGTATTCATGGACCAGCCTAAAATGCTTTACTTCAGTTATGGCTCTTTAGATGTTCATGGCTAGAGGACTGGTGAGCAAGTGCACGTCCTTCAGCTGTAGAGAAAGGAGATACTGAATAAAGATCGACATGTAGAATTGACCCTGGAAGATACAAAAAAAAAAAAAAAAGAATGTTTAGTTATGCAGGTCTTGCTTCGACTTGCCCTTGACCACCCAGCAAGAAAAAAAAAAAATCCTTAATTACAATGCATGGAAAGCAGAGCTAGATTGGTGAGATGAGCTTTAGGAGGCTCAGATTCAATAGCCTCCAACGTCACAAGCTTCACTGGTGGCACACTGCAATTGCAAAACC
>PVJA010016224.1:22906-43949 GCA_004027025.1 Myocastor coypus | reverse complement strand
CTCATATAGCACAAAAATCATTTCATGAAAGAGATACCTGGACAGCAGCTAGGAGCTATTCATACTGCTTAATAAAAGGCAATGACAGTTTACTGTTAATCACTTTAAGTTCGTGGCTAGAATTTTCAACATTATCTGATTAATTGGATTCATAATACATGACATTTGAAAACCAGTGTTCCAATATGGTGTAATTTTTCATCTCCTAGAAAAAAGAAAAGCATTTTCAATATAATCTTCTGATATAAAAGCAGTTTGATTTTTCAATAGTTCATTTGTCTCTAGGGGAGACAGAAGTGGGTTTTAGGTATTTGCTATTTTTATAATTATTATAATAAAGCATTAAAATACAAACATATACAGTTTGCACTCATAATATATGGTTTGTGTATTTTTGAGTTTACTTATTAATTAAAATTTATCTACACTTCCACAATCAATGCTTGAGGAATTTTGGGAGTCATTTGCAGATATGGGTATCTATTTATATTTATATTTATATTTATATTTATTCACCCCTATATTTGCAGATATTGTCAAATAAAGCTTTCAAAATGTTCCTTTTTCACCTATATATTAATGTGATTTTTGCATTTTTTTATTCTTTGTTAATTCTTTTAAAAAAATTTTCAGGAGGAGTGCTAAAATATTTTCTGTATTTCTAAGTGAAAATCACTCTTTGGTGGCTTATGCTGGAAAGTTCACTTTCATGGAGGTGACTGGCACAGTACTGCTGTCTAAGAGCTCAACAGCAATGGATTCATAATATCTGAAGCCATGCTTTGTTATGGGGATGTGTCCTGGCAAGTGTGTACTACAGAATTTCTTCTTTGTTGAAACATCGTGCAGTGAACTCATGCAGAAGCAACTGGCCACAATATCCGTAGGCGATACCATCTTGTGGGACCACCACTCTACATGGAGCTTTTCCTGGAACAAAACATCTTTAAACAGAAACACAAATTAAAAAACAAACAAACAACTTATATATTGATCGGTTTTCAAGAGTTGAAACAAAGCCTGATGATGGCTATGCGACACTATTCTTTGGCCAGAGGAGATGGTTCAACATTTGCCAACTTGTTGGCAGAAAGGCAGAAACTTTATAGAACATAAACCCAAATAACAAAGCTAGACTGTATGTGAATGTGTGTGATTAGTAATGGGGAAAAGTAACTTGCTGGTGATGTGCTCTCTCACTGATTTGATATTTCATTACAGGGAAGGATTTTGGTCCAGATTTCCTTTCCAATATTGTTTTTAAGTCAACTACTTAGAAGGAAAATGATGAACTATCATTATTTCATATGAGCTTATGATTTTCTGGTTTAAAGGTATTTTACTACCAAGAAAGACACATTTTACAAATGCTTCTTATATTCCAGGAGCTATTTCAAATATAGACATTAGAGAAAAAAAAAAGATAGACACTCATAAACGACTGCAATTTATCAGAAATACTGTCAGATAAATAGACTCCAATATAGTAGGTATTATTCTAGAGGCATGTGTAAAATTTTATGGTAATATGGAGAGGATAACTAATACTTAAGGGAACTTGGGAAACTTTCCAGAAAAGAACAGAATTCCATTATGTTTTCAAGAGTGAACAGTACCTCTAAAAAGAGATAGTAGTATTCCAGATATTAGTATCCCAGATATTGATTAAGGCATTAGAAGTACATGGAGGAGCAAGAGGAAGTTCAGACTCATTACATACATATTAAATAATTCAGAGGTTAAAATAAGTAAGCAGTCAGGAAAGCCAATGGAAGAGTACATTACTGAAGTTATCAGTTTGGCAATTGGATAAAGGTACTTTGGATCCGCAATATGAACAACTGTTCCAAGACTACTGTGGCTCTTTCTACCAATAGTCACGTACTAAATCTCTAGTGTGAGGCTTTGTGCAAGCAGACTGGAAGGAAAGGCCCCTTCTAGGGTCCAGTAAAGTATCGCTTCCTGTGAACTGCTGTCAGTATGCTGTTAGCATGATATTTCTCATACCTATTTACCACACTGTGGAAAATCAGAGCTTATCTATGACGACGAAACAGGAGACCTACCTGTCGTCTGTTATCCTATCTGACCTGGAGATTTTATATGAACATGTTTGTTGTGTTGTTCTGTGTCAGTGCCAAAAGAAATGACGAGAAGACCTGATGAAGGTAGCTCAGAGGACTCACTGAGATCTGTCTCTCTTTCAAAGTGAGCCCCAAACTCTAGAAGCATCTCCTTTTGACTTAGGTCACATAATAGAAGATGAACAGGGTGGAGAGGGGATCACCAACGTCCCAAGTGAGGGTGGAGACATTAATAAAGATTAAGCTGTCACACCTTTTTTAGATGCCAGTCTTCTAAGATCCCTAAGTAACAGATTACAAACCACCCCAAACTTTGTTTATTGTTCTTCGCTTCTTTTAAGATGCTAGTTTCTAATCTCTACACAAATTGGAGTCAGATGCATGTTCAATATTTAAAATAGCATCCAAAGCACACACTTGCATCATCCAATATTTTCATAATACTCTTTTCCCCTCTATTATAAAAGATAATATTTTTAAGCTCTATGTCATACTTCCGGTGTACTGACACTCATATGCTCCTACATAGGTCCTGTTGAAGTAATGGCTTGCAGGTTTTATGATCCTGTAAAATTGCTATGATTTATTTCTAAGGTATTTTGGTAGTAAAGCATATGTATTAATTCAATTCAAAATTCTAATCCTGAGAATTGTGGACCAAGCTGTCACTGTAAAAGAGAGAATTGTGTGTTCTGTTAACCCTAAAGTGCTCCGGAGATTAGCAGCTAATGAAGAGGGGTGACAGAAAGCAGCATCTAGCATGATGTCCTCACAGCGTCTGTGACAAAAGCCTTGAAATAGCAGTGGCCAGAAGATGCAAGGACCAGCAGCCCACAGTGTCACCTACTGACACACAGCAGTGACCAGGACAAATCATGGACATCAGGTCAGCTGACAGACTTGTACTTTGGCAAATAGTGATTTCTATGTGAACCAAGGAGAAGAATCCTGGGCTAATTGCAATTCCTGATGTAGATCTCCAAGGAAGGATTATGTGAAGAAATCAGGAGAGGTAGCCGTCCACAAGTCATGAAGAAAGCCCTGACTAGAAACTACATGCTCCATGACTTTATTTTAGATTTATTTCGAGCACCACGATAATTTAAATTACTGCTTTTGAGTAGTGCAGTCTCACATAGCTTTTATGACAGCTCTACAAATTCAAATATTGTAAGATATTTCAGGGCTGGCCACAAAGCTGAGGGAACTAACGTGCCTGCTTGGGCCATACAGAGTGGCTGGGGTTTGATCCTTGGTGTGCTGTGCTGACCCTGCCCCCAACTATGATTAAGACTGGGCATGCTGACATGCACCTATAATCCCAGTACTTGGGAGGCTGAAATCAGACAGATCACTATGAGTCCAATCTACGTAGTGAGACCCTGTAGACCCTGTACCAATACATTAAAATAAAATAAGACAAAATAAATAAATAGATATTCCATTTATGAAAAATTATACATGCATATGTTACATAAAATCTGACACATGATGAATTGTAGAACTTTAAACACCATATATATATATATATATATATATATATATATATATATATATATACTTTTTGTGTTGAGTCTCTCTAAAGTGGTCCCTCCAAGTCCAAGGCAGGAGCCTCCATTCTCTAGGGAAGGATCTCCACCACTGAGCTGGTCCAGCCAAGCTTTGGACCCCTAAGTTGACTCAGCATATCGACCAGGGTGTCAGCCAGGACAGCCCGCTCTTTAAGTATAAGCCTCTATAAGCCTCCCTTTTCCTTCTTTCCCAAGCACTGGGCTACAGTCAGAAAGTGCTCTGTGATCTGGAACCCAAACACACCATAATAGCTGGAAATCTCCAGACTGAAGGGCTGAACAATAGTCCTCAGTGGGGGTCACATGTCTGCCGCTTCTGCACACAGATGCAGCTGCCAGGATGGCACCACCTGTGAACCACATCCTGAGATAATGCCTGGGTCATCCATCGACCTGATAAGCTTGTCCAAGTAGACCTTCTACATGAATTTAGTGATCCCAGAAACCATTCCCACACTGCACGCACAGCTGCACTTCAGGCTGTTGATCAGGCTACTCTTCTCATCACTGCAAAGGCCCACAACACCTAGGAGAATGTGGACAGGTACGTCACAGAAGCCATGATAGTTCTTCAGAACCCTCATGAGGTTTCAAGTTCCAGAGCCAGCTTTGCTGTTCAGCAGCGATCTGGGGACTTGCTCCACTGGCACACCGCACTGAATCAAGGTTGATGCTGGGTGCTGGTTTCGAAAGCCAAGGTTGGCGGCTCATTATGAATGTAAGATAGCCATTTCTCCACTATTTCCTTGGAAACCTGGTCAGTTCTGTTGAAAATCAGCTTCTTGCTGCCTTCTGCCTGCAAAACAGCCACTTCTGTTTGGAAACAGCGACAGCTGGATGGGTCTGGCATCCAGGACTTCCAGAACTATGTCAGAGTATTCCACTACCTTGAGGAACTCCCTGTAATAATCATTCCTTGTGGTCTCATCATCCAACTGAGAAATTGCAAAACTTCCTCCTTGCTTTCAAACTCTTGACGTCTCAGGACCTCATGATAGAAACTCGGGATGATCCTATGTTTGTGTTTCTCTTGCACCCCGGAAGCGTTCTGCTTCTCCCTCAGCTTCCCAAGCCTCATTCTTTAATTCCCCCTCTCTGCTTTCGAGGTTGTTATGGCTTATGTCTAGTTGTTCCCCCAAAGCCTCATGGAGTCATTGGGCGGGGACTTCTAGAGTTTGAGACTTGATCCTTGATCCCTGGGATTATGGGTCTTAGTACTGATGGGATTATGGGTGTAGCCTAGGGTGGGAGCTAAGGCAGAAAGCCTGAATGTAATATAAAGAGAGACAGAGAGACAGACTGGAGCTCTAGCTGTTGCTGCTGCTCTGCTGCCCTGATTGGCTGGCTGCCTCTGCTGCCATTTTGCTGCTGTTCTGCCTCCATGAACTGGATGCTCTCTGCTCTGTTCCACTCAGCCTTGGGCCAGCAGAATATGGACTGAAACCTCCACAAACTGTGAGCTAAATAAACCTTTCCTTCCTTCATTTTGAGTGTTGGGTATTTGTCCCAGCAACGAGCACAAAGTAACTAAGACAGAGGTCACTGCAGTGAACAACACGGGGAGTGCGGGGCACCTTGGAGGTTGCTTTCTTCACATTTTGCTTTTCAGGCTTCTTGCAGCCTTGGGAACCTCTGCCTGCTTCTTAGTTTTTTGTCTAAGTTTCCTAATGATTGCCCAGCTTGGAATCAGGTAGGTTCCAATCTGCCCACTTACATCTGCACTTCTGGCAGGCACAAGGGAGGACAATTTAGTGTAGTGTGGCAAGGCTGATGGAAGAGAACAGTGTCTTTTATATGATGAAATTGTTAAAGCATTCACAGCATTTTTAATCACACAAAACATGTGATTATCTTTAAGATTTTTTAAAAATCAATATTTTTGAGTAGGACATAAAAGTGTTGATTCAACATAAGAATATTTTTTTTTTTTTTGTCTTTTTGAGACAGGGTCTCACTATGCAGTTCTGGCTGGCCTTGAGCTCACTTTTGTAGCCCAGGCTGGTCTTGAACTCGCACTGATCCTCCTACCTCAGCCTCCCGAGTGCTGGGATTATAGGCGTGCGCCACCACGCCCGGCTTCAACATAAGAATATAATAATAAAATCAGTTACATTAAATTGAGATGTGGTTTTCACCAGTAGTTGCTAAAAAAAACAATGAAAATACAACTCTAACCTATAAGTTGTTTTAGCCTCACAGGCAACAAAGAGCTAGTGTTTAAAATACATAAAGTATCAGCGTGGATAGCAGTGTTAGCAGTGAGATAAGATATATATCATGACCACCATGAATGTTATTTTATGCAAAGACAACTGACAAACATTAAGAACTCAGGCATAACTAACTGTTAGATCGATAATGTGTATCGCAATTTACTGGGGAGAAGGGTGGAAAATCAGCTAATTCTGCTTCACTTTCTGAAGCTGAACACTTTTTTTAAAAAACTGCAATGTAGAAATTGTATTTTTATAAGCAGTCCCCAGAGTACCTCTTTCATATATGTACTTCCCAAACTGAAAAACTAAGCCAGTTTATAGAAAACTGTTGTCTTAATTTTACTATGAAGACGTTTTCCTCTTTTGTGCTGCTTTTCTCTTCATACACGCTTGAGTGCTCACACTCCTTCTGTGGAGCTGACACGTCTACCTTCCTTTCGCCATTTCAGCTTCTTTTATTCCCTTCCCATCCCTATTCCCTCCTTCAGCTGTTGATGTCTCTTCCAGTTGAGAAAGATTCATGCCCTTATGTCCTGTGATAGATATCTTTGATTTTGACCTTTATCCATATATTATTTGGGTGTCTCATATAGGAATTTCCAATGTGATATTTAAGACCGTGTTTCTTATTTCTGTAACTTAGTATTATGGCCTCAAGGTGCATCCATATTCCTACAGACTGCTCGAGTGGATTCTTCTCTATAGCCAGGTAGTTCTCCACTGTGTGCAAATGCCACCTTTTCTCCATTCATCCATCCTTTCAAGGACATAGAGGCCATGTCTGAGCTTCAGCTCCAGTGAGCTGTGCTGCTATAAATCTGGGTGCACACAGATCGTTATAACATGATATTTTAAAAACCCGTTTGGAAGGGGCCTGCAGAGACAGCTCAGAGGAATAAGAACCAACCCAACAAGTACAAGGAACTGAGTTTAATCCCTGGCCCCATATGCTAGGTGCACCGTCTCAGGCCCAGGTGCAATAAAGCAGACAAAGAAACAAATAAATACATAAATAAATGTGTTTAAAAGATGTCTAAAAGGGTAATAGCTGAATCAAATAAAGGTTCTAGTTTTGTTTTATTTCATTTTGTTTTTCAGAAATTTTCATAGTGTGTGCATGACTTTACATTTCTACCAATAATGCAAAAAATATTCTTTTTTTTCCCCTGCTGCCTCACCAGTATTTGTTATTACTTGATTTCTTAAATGTAACGAGACACAGCACAATATTTAATTTATTTAAGTTAAATTGCTAATAAATCAAATTTGAATTTTAAACTGTGTATCCCTAAATCTAAATTCTAATTTCATTCCAATCTTCTTCACAAATAAATTTTTTTCTAAGTTACCTTATGGCTTTCTAACATTAGTTTCATCACCACAGGGCATGTGTCCTTGTAATGTTTGTGTTCTAGGAATGTGGTTTTAGTAACAAGACAGTTTTTTGAATGAAACTTCTATACTTGTGACAGTCTTTTTCCATAAATACATTGTTTGTCTTTTTTTTTTTTCTTGCTTTCAAAGGAACATGAGGACTGAGAACAAATTGAGATTATTTTACTTAAAAAGTAATGGTGCACATGATGCTGGTAAAATGCTGTTTTGGCACTGTTTCACCATATCCATAACACGTAGAACAGCAGATGTCCTTTTTATTTGTTTTCACAAGACTGACAATGAAATATGTCTTTGTTTCAAATAAGAGCCACAATAAAGATCTGCTAATCTATAATATGTTGTACAAAATTCTGTTTCTGCCTTTTTATGCTCTCTTACATGTATGCATGCATGGAAGCAAAGGCCAGCTTACACACACACGCACACACACGCACACACACACACACACACACACACACACACACACACACACACACCCCTACTCAGCAGTTTGCCTATTTTGTGGGTGGTATTGGAGATTGAATGCAAGACCGCTGGCTTGGCTGCATCTTCAGACTTTCTGACTGTTTGCTGTTGGCATAGCATCCCACTAAGCTGCTAAGCTGCCCAGGCAGGGCTCAAAAGTATGACCCTCTGGCCTCCGTCTCTCAGACTGCTGGCATTATAGGCACGTACCACCATGCTGAGCCTGCGTGTATTTGATGACAGTTCCAATTCTTTCTTCCCTTTCACATGTATTCATAGGTTACATCGGTTTCTCACCAGTTTTCTGTAAGAGTCTTTGAGATAAATGTGAGTTTATTCTTTTTTTTAATTTCTATGCTACTGTTCTCCTATCCTTCTTGTCTTTTAACTATCACTTTATTACAATAATGCATTTTACCTGTTCAGTATTTCTTCAAACCCCACAAATTTATTTATTTATTTATTTATTTTTATTTTCATTTATTTATTTTTTTTTTTTTGTCTTTTTGAGACAGGGTCTCGCTATGCAGTTGAGGCTGGCCTTGAGCTCACTTTTGTAGCCCAGGCTGGTCTCGAACTCGCACCAATCCTCCTGCCTCAGCCTCCCGAGTGCTGGGATTACAGGCGTGAGTCACCACGCCCGGCCCCCACAAATTTATTGAAAAGGAGAAAAATGAACATTCTATTACTTTTCTAAACTGACCTAGTCAAATATACTATGTTTTATTTTATAAAGTTTTCAGATGACTTATTTTGTGCGCATCAGTGATCTTTAATAGGAAACAGTCCTCCTTGGTGTAACATAAGTTGTGTTTTTAAAACCTCAAAACAATAGGCCAACTCTGTTGATCAATTTTCAAAATCATTTCAGAGATAAAAGAAGTCAAACTGGTAGAGCCTATTGTAGATACAAGAAGTTATTTTCTTTCTCCTTTTTAAATAAATTGTCTCCCTCTGCATTCTCTTTCAAATTGCATTCTAACTTATTTGTGAAAGGAAGAAGGTCAGGTGCCAACAATCAAAGAATATGAATTTTCTAATTGTATTTTATGATAGGAAGAGAAGCGAATTAACTCACAACCATTTGGTAGCTTTTATAGTGAATAGCCTAGCTATGATGAAATAGTTTATAGAACCATTTGCAGCAGTGGGCCTTGATGCACTGATACACAGATTACAATTCATTCAAGGAAAAAAGTCAGTTCATGTTGACAGCTCAGAGTAGTTCTGTGTTTTGTCTTTTTTTTTTTTCTTCCTATAGACTAAGCATCGAACTCAAAAACTTGCACTTTCCAGGCAGGTGCTTATGCTACTGAGCTATCTCCCTGGCAAATTTATGTATTTGGTACAGGGTCTCACTATGCAGCTGAGACTCAAAATGATCCTCCTCTTTTCAGCCTCCCCAGCACTGGGATTACAGGTGTGTGCCACCATGTCGAGTTTGTGTAGCCCACTCAGAGCACCCAGGGGCAGGGATGGTGCAGCATGTGGTGCTGGGGATGGAAACCCAGTCGCTGTGATTGACTAAGCAGGTGCTTAGTCCACTGAACTATGTCCCCAGTCCTAAGTTCATTTTGTGTCGACAACTCAGAATAATTATGAAGCTATCAAGACCATGTGGTAGCTGCATGGCAGAGCTGAAAAATAAAACCTAGGTGTTTTTTTTGTTTTGTTTTGTTTTGTTTTGTCTTTTACTTCAGAGCTAGTGTATGCAAGACACACAAGCTTTTCTTAAATAAGTTATAATTTATGATGTTATATCTATCTAAGTAGAGCGGTTTTTCCCAATAGACTATTTTCATCCAATTAAATTTTTTTCTATATTTTTGACCATAATGACATCTGGTAGAATCTTTTCAAATTTTTCTCAAAAACTTTTCACTAATCAGGTAAGTGTAATTATTGATGAAAACTGTGATTGAGCTATAGAAGTAAGTTAAAGCTACACCGAGTGATTTTGGAAGAATGTCATTACACCTTTTCATTTTTTTTTTTTTTTTTTTTTGGCTTTTTGAGACAGGGTCTCGCTACGCAGTTGAGGCTGGCATTGAGCTCACTTTTGTAGCCCAGGCTGGTCTCGAACTCGCACTGATCCTCCTGCCTCAGCCTCCCGAGTGCTGGGATTACAGGCGTGCACCACCACGCCCGGCACCTTTTCATATTAAATGCACCCCATTTGCACAAAGATGCGCTCTTATTTTTGACACATGTGCCTAAATCATAGTCGTGTGTGATCTGTCTGCAGCTCTTCATTATTACAAGGAGCTACATCATTTATAATTGGCAGCAGATGAACAGAACTCAGTGCTATATCAGGTAGCATTGATCAGTCACAGAAGATTCAATGTAGACATACCCGATATCAGTTGCAACAAAACCCCAAATCTTATTTTCTAATACTGCACTTAGGTGAAACTCTAAGGCAGTTTGAGGAACTTGTATTATTATAACTTCAACAATTTCCACAGCTAAAAGAAAGCTCTAATCTCTAATGGAAACACACACTCACACACAATCATGCCTCTATACATCATACACTTTATCATTACATCAGAGTGGAACATCACTGGGGCAAAAAAGAGAATGCTAAATATTGACTTCTTTTTTTTTATGTATATAGTACAGGATCCACGGGGTCTCTCTACACAGATCGCACTGGTAGTGAAGAGTGATCCTCTTGTTTTCAGCCTCCCAAGTGATGCGATTACAGGCATGTACCACTATGCCCAGTCTCAGTTGAGTCTCAGTGTGCCCAGGGGTCAGGGTTGGGCCAGCAGTCTGGGGATCAAACCCCTGTCCCTGCGCATGCCTAAGCAGGTGCTTTAGTCTGCTGAGCTGTCTGGCCAGGACTAACTCCGCTCTTCCTGACAGGATCTTCTGTGATCCTCTCCCTAACTGTCCTTGACTAGAATGCAAGTCGAGGAGTATAGAAAGTAATAATTAATGCTTTATTTTTTGCTGTCTTTTCCTCTCTTAATTCATTGTGCATTCTTTGTCTCTTTTTCCAATTTTGCATGCATATATCTGGTAATGTGAACAACTAATTTAACACAGCACTGTGCAAAACAAGAAATACTGTCAAATTAATAATGTTTGTTCTGATAAATTTTGGGTCATTTCTAATGATTTCCTTTTAAAATATTGTTTTGTACACTATTTAAAAATAATTTTTAAAAAAAGAGAACAGGGAAAGAGATATTCTGCACCCTCAGCTATCATCAAGCTGTGGGAATACCTGAGCTGGCTAAATAGCTCAGCAGACTGAAGCGCCTGTTTAGGCAGACACAAGGGCTGGAGCTTCGATCTCCTGCTGGCTGTGCTGGTCCTGCCCCTAAGGCACGCTGAGACTGCAATGGAGACTGGGCTTGGTGGCACACACCTATAATCGCAGGTCATGGGAGGCTGAACAAAGGAAGATCACTATGAGTCTGATCTATGTAGTGAGACCCTGTAGACCCTGTCCTAAAATACAAAGAGAGAGAGAGAGAGAGAGAGAGAGAGAGAGAGCAAGCGAGGGAGCGAGAGAGAGCAAGTGAGCGAGAGAGAATTTCGACAATATCTAAGTACAGGGGAGAAACTGGCTAGGCAGTTTTCTCCAAGAGTACTGGCATTGATCTGAGACCAAGCTCTATGATGCATGGCCTTCACTCATCCACACTTTTTAAAGCTCTTCTCTGATGGCAGTGGTTGCCTCTTCAGAGCTGTTCTAGAGCTGGCTCATACTTGCTGAAGTGTGCAGGTTGTGTGTGCTGGTTACTTTTATTATCCTGAAAAGATTATTTGACTGTATTTTACAATAGGTGATACAAAATAGTCCTTCTCTTATGGCCTGGTTATAAAGAGAAATACATGATGCCTGTAACATTGTAAGGTAAGGGTGCAATAAATGCTTCTTCACATAATGGGTATTACAGAGAGAAAAATTCTGTGGCTGTACACATATTGCTAGTGAAGTCAACTAAAATGCACATGCAATTTGGCATTTATGGGTGTTATAGATTCCAAAGATGTTACTGTATTTAGCTCAAACTTTTCTCTAGAAAATTCACACATGTAATTTGAAATTAGGAAGGGCGATCAATTCTCAATGCAATTAGCATATCAATGTGTGACCAAGTTTGTAATAAAAAGAAATCAAAAAGTTCTAGTTGACCTGTAGTTGGTTTTCAAGGTCACCTCAAGATTATTATAGTCAATATTTAGAAAAGAGGTTTGCGCTGAAGTAGATGCGCTAATTTAGGCGTCATGGTTTACCATGAGACCTGCTACCTGGAATGCATTTACAGCCATGTCTCAGTTACCCTTCTCTCATTGCTTGGACAAATAAATACCTGACACACAAAATGAAGAAAAGAAAGGCTTATTTAGCTTACAGTTACTGGAGAGTTCAGTCCACATTCAGCTGGCTCCAAGGCAGAGGGGCACATGGCAGAGAGCAACCTTCCATGGTGGTGGCAAAGAAGAAGAGATCGAATGGAGAATTAGTGGCAACAGTAGCAACAGAGAGGACTCTGTCTCTCTGTCTCTCTTGCATTACATTCAGGCTCTCCATCCCAGGTGTCGAACTCACACCCATAATCCCCTCAGTACTAAGACCTGTCATCCCAGTGGATCATGAGATAACCTCAAATGTCAGGAATCCCCGCCCATCACTACAGGAGGCTTTTGGGGGAGATCTAGCCCCAAAGCATGACAACCCACCACTTCATTAGTGTTCAGCTGTGGAAATAAACTAAAACTCATGAAAAACGAATGCATAATTTTAAATTAAAAGGTGGACTGGACTAGCACTAAGATTTAGTTAATTTGGTAAGTGACATATAGACAAAATAATAATTAGTTGTAAGCCAAAACTTCTTGATTGAAGGAGTAACATAAACCTAAATTTGCCTTTGTCCTTTCTAAATTATGTAATATTGTAGTGTTTTCATGTTGTTCTATTTCTTTAATACAAGTTTTGGTGCATTTACATGTATTTTGTAAAGAAAATTGACACAAAAAAGCTGTTTCATTTTTCAAAAAAATTATTTATATTATGGCTAGCTCAGCCTGCCTTGAGCATGGGGCTGGCACAGCATGTGGTACCAGGGATTGAACCGCGGTTCCTGCAGTTGAATATGCTTGCCTTAGCAGGTACTTCAGACTTCTGAGCTACCTCACTGGACCAAAAGCTGTTTGGTTTTAAAATGTAATCAGTTATAGATAGAGATTGGCAGCTTTAGCTATGTATTTTTAATGAACAGATCCTGAAAAGGAAAATCACTAATATAAAAAGTTTTCAATTTTCATAATGGTGAAATTAATTTTCACACCTAGAAATTAGCTCACTTCTTTTCCAGCATGAATTCTGATTTACCATGTTCATCTTCATTGTTACAGGCTCAGCTTTTAAAGCCATGCAATACCTTCTTTATTTTTGGCCAGCCCCCATAGCAGGACCACAGAATATCTTCTAGTACAGTGGTTCTCAACCTTTCTAATGCTGTGACCTTGCAATACAGTTCCTCATGTTGCGGTGACCCCCAAACCAAAAAATATTTTTGGTGGCTACTTCAAAACTGTAATATTGCGACAGTTATGATTTCCGATGGCTTTAGGCGACCCCTGTGTTTTGGTCATTCAACCCCTACTGGGGTCGCGACCCACAGGTTGAGAACCACTGTTGTAGTACATGTTATAAACCCATTGCCACCAAGGAATAACCACTCATCATCCACCCATCAATGGTTTCACATAAATCTTACCAATTTGAAAAAAAAAAAATATTTTCAACAAAAAATGAAGTGAATAAAGTTAAATAAGACTCTTTAAAGTTTGTAATTAATAAATTGCAGAGCTAGCTCAAAATTAGATCTTACAAATACCACAACTCTCTCCTTCTTATTAGCTATATTGAAAGAGAACTCAAGATGCGTGTTTTGAGTTGATGCAAACATTACATTGTACTTAAACTTATAATTAGAAACATCCCGATTTCAAACTGAGTGTTTTATGGAGCTATTTTTAAGTGGACACTCGTTAACAGCATATGAGTTTTAATTTCTGACATCAGATAATTACTTTGATGTGTATTACATATGTAGATTAAAGTTTTATTTGTTTATAATTTCTAAAGACGAATGTTTTGTTCTGTACCTTTAATCTGAAGAATTTCTATTTGGCATGTACAGAAAATAGATAATGGTTTCAGAAATTTTGAAACACAGTGTTCTTCTCAGATATCCACTTTTTGGTAGGGTCTTTACATCTGGAGAGTACAATTATTTTCAGTACTTTATATGAACTAGATGTATTTCCTATGTCAGCAGAATGACTGGTAAGATATTTTTCCCCATTCTGTGGGTTGTCTTTTCACTCTGTAGGTAGTTTCCTTTGCTACACAAAACTTAAGAGGCTGTAACGACAGTAATTGATTCTTTGTATTACTTCCTGCGTGACTGAGGTTTTATTTATGAAATGTTGCCTGCACAAATGTTTTCAAGAGTTTTGCATATTTTCTCTCCCAGCAGATCTTGTGTTTCTGTTTTAACATTTCAGTCTGTGATTCATTTTTATTTTGTGTAGTTCATGGTAAGAGACATCAGTCTAATTTTACTATTTCCCATGTGGAAAGCTACACAGGGAAAGTTGTGGTTTGGTTTGGGGACATGGGTCAGTGGACCAAGTGGCAAGCTCAGGACCTCAGTCCAATCTCTGGTACTGCATACCTCACTGTGCTGGCCACCCAAAGTGGGTTCGGTGGCGTAAAACTGTAATCCCAGTGCAGGGAGGCTGAGACAGGAAGATCACTATGAGTCTAAACTGAGTAGTGACATCTTGCACCAAATAAATTAATTAATTAATTAATTAATTGATTAATAGAAAGTTGGGGTTTTCCAGCTCTATTTATTAAAGAGGTGGAGTGGCTGTGTGTTTAAAGTTGCATCTGTGCTTTTTAATCTGTTTCATATGTCCTGCGATCTGTCTTGTAGCTAGTATGATGTTTTCATCACAATAGCTTACAGTATCACTTAGAATCAGTAGTTGTAATTACTCTGCCTTGCCTTTGTTGTCAAGAATTGTTTCTGATATTCTAGGTCTCTTAGTTCCAAAGGAATTTGAGAATGTTTTCTCTAGTTCTCTGAAGTATGCTAATCATATTTGGGTTGGGATTGCATTAAATCTATATTCCAATTTTGGGAGCACAGCTGCTTTTATTATGTTGATTCTTCCCACATATGAGAAAGGAAATCTTTCTATTTTCTGAATTCATATTAAATCACTTTTTCTATAGTAGTGGAATTTTCTTCTTTCTTTCTTTCTTTCTTTCTTTCTTTCTTTCCGTACTTTAGAGATGAGTCTACAGGGTATTCAGGATCTCACTACTAGATCAGACTCATCTTGATCCACCTGTTTACAGTCTCCCACAAGCTGTGATTACAGATGCGTGCCACTGCACCCAGTCTCAATCACTGTGTCAGGGCAACCTGCAGGCAAGCCTAGCATGGCAGGACCAGGGATCAAACCCCTAGCCCCTGTGCCCACTTGCAGGTGCTTTAATCCAATGAGCTATTTGGCCGGTCCTTGTATTTTCAATGTATGGATATTTTCCTTCCTTCATTAGATTGACTCATAAGTATTTCCTTTGTGTAGTCCCATTGTGAAAGTTATGGTTTTTCTGATTTCTCTCTTAGTGAACTTGCTATTTGTGTACAGGAATGCTATTGATATTTAAGAGTGGGTTTTTATATCCAGCAACACAATTAGAAGCCTTTTTATATCTCATATCAAAATCCACAATCAATGACAGAAAGTTATTTTCTTCCTCTACGGTTTTCTTTTGCTGGATTCTGTGAAAAGTTATTATGGAATCACTCCCAGTCACCGAGCCTATATTATTTCCCTTTGCTCTTCCATCTGCATTAGTCACGTGACCTTGTTGACATCTTTGCTTCTTAGTGGTCATCTCCTTATACATAAGATGACTGAGTTAGAAGAAACAATCCTTCTATTTTCAAAATTGAATAAGATTTGCATATACTGGTCCTGCAAAAAAAAAAAAAAAAAATATATATATATATATATATAAAATATATGTATATATGTATATGTATATGTATATATATGTATATGTATAATATAATATATGTATATTATATTATATATATTATATATATTATATATATTTGTTTAACACATATAAAATAATAATTATGTGCTTGATATACAATAGTTGAAAATAGGCCTGGTGTTTCAGGCAATTTTTGTTTCCATGGCTGCAAATTTTAGAGAAACTGGGAGAAGCATATAGAAATTTTAAGACTTTCATATATCCATAAATTCATGCATGGATATGTATATATATGTATACATATATATATATATATATATATATATATATATATATATATTAAATTTTAGAATTAGTGATATGATTCTCTGTGGGGATGAGACAAAGAACTTCTCTTAAGTGGGCTCTATTTATTTGGTTTTCAAACATACGAAGGGGTTACCAAGCAGGACTTTGGGCATCAGCACAAAGACTTCCCCAAGTAGCAAATTATGAGAATTGGTAGACTCTCTTATATCCAAGTTGATAGTCACCACACAAGCGAAATGCCCACAGCTTTAGTCTCTATTTTATAAATTGGGGTTGGAGGTAGGTATCCTCAGCTATGTTCTTTGTGGCTTATGGCATCACAGGCCACTACAGGCCTCTACTAGGAGAGATAACTCAGAGAGGTTCACTTACTATGAGTCTGCTGGCCATCTGCAGACAAGGAGAGATGTAAACACTTCCGTTGCTGACAGACGAATGCAGAAGAATCTGAAACATGTGCTCAATGTAAAAAGTATTTACCAAACACTGGAAGAAACACTTCTTTTAATCGTTTTGAGTTGGTCTCACTATGCAGTCTGAGCTGGCATGGAACTTCCTTTGTTTTTGCTTTGTTTTGGTTTGATTTATATTTAAGACAGGGTCTACAGTGTCCAAAGGGTCTCACTACATAGGTCAGACTTGGGATTCTTCTGTTTTCAGCCTCCCAAAATGCTGGGATTATGGGTGCGCACCACCATGCCCAGTCTCAGTTGCCCCCTCAGGCACCCCACAGGCAGGGCTGGCATGACCCATAGGGGATTGAACTTGGCTGCTGAGCTCTGCCTAAGCAGACTCTATAGCCTGCTGAGCTATCAGTGCAGTCCAGCCTCACAATGATATTCCTGCCTCAGCCTCCTGAGTGCTGGGATTATGGGCATGATCCATGTCTGGCTCTTGATACTTTCATTAATGTGTCAAGATACATGCATCACTAATCTGCTTTTTATTCCTTTAAGAATATTTTATATATTTATGGATTTTATCCATGTATGTCAATTTTTAGACTTGAAATAATAGTCTTAAATGATTTAAAAAATAAATAATTGCTAACAAGAATGGCTAAATGATGCTCAGTTATAATACATGTATTTATTTATTTATTTATTTATTTATTTATTTATTTATTTATTCATTTATGTGGCAGGCTCAGCCTGCTCTGAGGGAAGGGCTGGCATGGCATGTGATTCTGGAGCTTGAACCATGGTACTTTAGACCGCTGAACTGTCTTGTTGGACCAATACTGACATTTTGGATGTTATAACACAAGTATCTATTAAGTGATGACCTCTTTAAAATGAATCAATCCCACAAATCCTAACCGTCTTTTAAATCTCCTTCCTGGATTAGGCTAATACCTCTGTAGAATAAGCATTTGCCTGGCAAGCACAGGGTCCTGAGTTCAATCCCCAGTACCACAAAACAGAAGAAAGAAACAAAAACAACAACAATAAAAATAAATAAATAAATCTGTCCTCCTTCTCAAAGGAAAACTGGAATTAACTGTACAATCATATTTGGTAGAACATACAAGGAGATAATTGTAGGGTTCAATTTAGTATACATTTAACCCTTGTTAATTTTCCCACAAGTAATCATCTGGTTGTAGAAGAAAAAAATCAAGTGGAATAGCTTATCTCATGGGCATACGTGCATTTGGCCAGTGTGTTATTCCTTCTGGCAGTAGATATTCTAGTTGAGAAGATGCAAGCACTGAATAATAAATTATTAGCTTGGTGTGAACTTTCTCATTCTTGTGAGCGTGTTGGTTGAATTCACATTGTTTCATCAATCTTTGTAAAACATAACTTCTAATTTTGACCATGCAGCCTTTGCCAGATTTCTCATATTCTCAAAAGCTTTTGAAGTTATTTGTTAAGTCCTAAAACATATTCACTGCGGTTAACAATATAATTAAACAATGTTATGATACCTGGGCCCCCTTTGACTTTCTGCGAATAATTTCACTGACACTTTTGGCTATGTTGAAAACTAAAATGGCACTGCTCTTATTCTGTGCCAGTGAGGAAACAACAGCGGCATAAAGTTAGATATGACACCATAGGAAGTCATTTAGGATTTAGTTATTGGCACTGTACGTTTTCCATTTGGTTAGCATATGCTTTTTAGTACACACTAAGTAACAGATATGAACATAAGCATGTTATAAAGACCAATTATGGGGTCAATGAGATAGTTCAGGAGACTAAGTGCCTGCTTAGGCAAACACAGGGACCAGGGTTTAATCCCTAGCACCTCATGCTGAGCTGGCCACAAAGACTGGCTGGGCATGGTGGCACATGCTTATAATCCCAATCTGAAATTCCAGCCCTAGGGAGCTGAAAACAAGAGGGTCATTATGAGTCCCACCTGCAAAGAGAGACCCTGCACCAAATATAAAACCCAATTCACTGTGTGTGTGTGTGTGTGTGTGTGTGTGTGTGTGTGTGTGTGTGTGTGTGTGGTCTGAAGGTGTTCAAGACTGAAAAACTGTACCTGGATGCAAAACTTTTTTCCAGTTTCTTTAAGGTCTAGATGCTTGAATTTATAAATGCCCTGATCTAAATAGCTTTCTTTTGCAATATGAACACTGCCACTTTGACCCAACAAATTTCATAAGGTAGAACAGCATCCAAATTGTGATGATATGCGTGGAACCTACAGGAGAACCGTTATTGAATCTGGAGGATATTGAACTGTTGGAACAAATGCCTCGGGGTTCTGAAAATGCATGTCTAAAAATAGAGGGGAAATGAATAAACACAAGATATTGGAATTTTGTAAGAAACAGATTCTCAGGGATTTGGCTTCAATATTAGGTGCATTAGGAAATTGTGAGTTTAAAATTTAAAATAAACATTGCAGGAGCTCATAAATGTATAATAAGTAATACAGATAATGGAATTTCTGGTAGGCAGTACTTTTTTTTCTGAAGCCCTGCTCTTGCACCATTAATAGGTAATAAATGGGTTGTAATTCTTGATCATTTCATGCCAAAATTATGCTTTGAGTTCTATACTACATAATAAAATTATTAAACTCAATATCAAATGTTGAATGCAAAACTATATCATGCATTTGTATGCTTTTTCACACATAATAAAATATATAGAAGTAAAATAATGAATAGCAATTTAACAAACACCCTATGTTCATCACACTGGTAAGTAAGCTCTATGAATTCTTCCTAGATTTAATCTTTTTCTCCCAGCCAGTCAGAGTAACGGTTTCTTTCTATGGTAGCTATGACATAGAGAATAAACTTATTTAATTTCTGCTCCTTTACAAAATAAATTTTCAATCACTATGAAATTTGAACAAAAAACTTGTTTTTTTCTGTATGGAAAAATGTGGATTTCACACTTGCAACAGTTGTGTCCCATAAGGCCGGCCAGCTAGCTCAGCAGACTAAAGTGCCCGCTTAGGCAAGCTCAGGGGATGGGTTCTGTTCCTCTTTCCCACACCTGTAATCCCAGAGCACTGGAGACTGAAAACAGGAGGATTACTACATGTCCAGTCTGTGTACTGAAACCATGTAGAACCTGTACTAAATTCATTAAAAGGAAAATTGTGCCCGACAGACCTGTTGGCTGCAGCTTTACACAAAGGTTTTGTGTTAGATACCCTCTTTTGAAGACTCTGGCTTCTCGTGCTGTCTGCTGCATTGCATGGAGCCACCAAATAGCAGCTGATGTTGCCGCAGGCATGGTGGAAATTCCAAGATCAAAGATTGTTTCCTAAGCATATATAGCTCCGTATCATTTCTGTCTCTGTAATTTTTCCTTTTTGTACCACCTCACACTTTTAAAAATTATCCTTGAATCCAGACTTAGATAATTTATAAGAATTGTTCATTTTATTGAGCCACCTAGCCTAAAATAGAAGTTTATACTTATGATGCTCTGTAAGACTTTTAAACTTTATGTTTCCTTAAATACTGCTGTTGTCATCATTCCCCTCCGCACCCCCATTGCACATGCTGTGTCATTCCACCCTTGGGAGCACTGAGCCAAGACGGGGTGTGGTGGCACACTCCTCTAATCCCAGTGCTGGGGAGCCTGAAAAGAGGAGGGTCACTATAAATCTGAGCTGTGTAGTGAGACCCTGTACCAAATAGGTTTAAAAAAATAGGGCTTCCAAGGTTGGATTTCTTATTATACAGCATCTCTTGAACAGAGATGTTGATGCCAAACAGGAGGTTGGTCCGAAGATAGAAGGTTAACCAAGAGTAAGTTTTAAAATGTGTGTGGGAAATAGTGGTAGCTCTGACTAGCCCAGAAATGGTGGAGTTGGTGAAATAATCCAATTCTGCACTATTTTGGAAGGTACAACGTTAAGTGTAATGGTGTATATATGAAATTATCTGGTGACAGAAAATTTAAAAAAAAATCACAAAATTTTCATGAGCAGTTCTGCGATACTAAAGTCCAATGAGAGGCAGACTGTGCAATTAGACTGATCTAATGTTTAATTACCATTGTGTTAAGCTTGAGAGATATATTAACATATTATGTAAATCATATCTGATGAATGTTTGTAAGAATGCTAGATAATTTTTAGATGACATGTGAATTTAGAAGATGAGACCTATCTCGTAGAAATGCTACACTATGGCATAAAATAATTTGGATAAAATTTTGTTTCTGTATACATGGTTTCTCATTGTCACTTTGTGTTGTATAAAAACTCCAAATTTGCATGTTTGTCTTAATGGACATTTCACACTTGGGTAGTGTAAGGATATATGGTGGAATAATTTCATGTGAGTAGATATGACCTATTTTTAGTGTTTCTTAAGCATTTTTGTCTAAGTAATAATCCAAATTAGCCCATTACATTGTTTTTTGTAAGATTGTAAGATTTGTTTAAATTGGATTTAATTTGTAATTTATCTTTTTTTTTTTTTTTTTTTTTTTTTTTTTTTTTTTTTTTTTTTTTTTTTTTTTTTTTTTT
>PVJA010016224.1:0-22806 GCA_004027025.1 Myocastor coypus | reverse complement strand
ACCTCTTGCTTGTACCTGTCAAGCACTGGGATTACAGGCTTGCGCTATCGCGCCCAGACTCCATCGCTGGCTCAGTGCACTAGAGAGCAGAGCCAGCATAAATTTGATTTAATTTAAAAGGAATTAAACTATTCTTTTTAGTATTATTTTTAATGATGCAAAACAGTGATAAAAAGCATTATAAATGCTATAAGTTTTCTCTAAAAAAATAATAGGAACTCAACCATGGTTGCTGTATTTTCACAATGCTATCTTCAAATAGTTGTTCCGATTAGCAGACATAACATATAAGATTCATTTAAAGAAAACAAAGCAAAAGAGTGACAGAGAAGTCATAAAAAAATTCAAAAGAAGTAAAAGAATTCACCATAGAATAAAATGTGTAGCATTAGGTGCTCTTTGAGAAAGGCAGAAATTGACAGTGCAGTTCTCCAACTGATTCTATGTATATACCTAAGCATACCTTTTTCCTTTCTTTCATTTGCCCTCTTCCTCTCATTCCCATTTTTCCTTTCCCTTGAGCAATTTTTTTCCCTTTCACAGTATCTGCTGTATGCTTTAGATCTTTGTCGCTCTTTCAGGTACTCACACTAGTTAGATAATACGATGCTTGCACATGTGGATTTGATTTATTTCACTTACAAATGTAGTCCCTAACTGCATTCATTTCTGGATAGCGGCCTCAAATTTATCTTTTCTGATAGCTGAATAATACTCAATTGTATAAAAATGCCATATCTTTTTTTTTTTAATCTATTCTTCATTTGATGGGCATTTGGTTTGTTTCCAAGATTTAGCTGTGATAAATTGTACTACTATAAGCATGGCTGGACACAGATAGCTATAATGTCATGCTTTCAGTTCTTTTAGAAAAATACCTAGGAGTGGAACGGGAGGCTTGAATGGGACTTCCAACCCTAGCTTTTTGAGGAATCTCCCTACTGATTTCCATAACGGGTGTATGAGCCTGCACTCATACCAAAGGTGGAGAAGGGTTCCTTTTCCCCCACAGCCTATCCAGAATTTATTATTGGTTGGCTTCTAGATGGTAGCCATTCTTTCTGTCATAACATGGTATCTTAGCATTATTTTACTTTGCATCCCTGAATGTACATATATATTTTTTTCAAATCATATTTTGGGGCTTATATTATAGCATAAGTTTTGCACATAAGGTTAGTTGGATTGGCACCAAAACTCCTCCTATACACTAGGCATTCCATAAGCATGGTATAGGTTGTAAAGAAGGCAAGATTCATTGTGTATAGGGGAGCCATTTCAAGGCAATGAATTTAACAGGTCCCAGGCCTGTGCTGTGGTACATTACAAGAAAGTGGATGACTAGAAGGGCATGAAGATGCTATGAAAATATATTGGCTTTACAGAAATTATTTTCCTCTAATAGTGCAGAAAATCAATTGAGGCAGAACTTTGTCAAAACTCTCATCAGGGTATTGATATTTATTTATTTATTTATTTATTTATTTATTTATTTATTTATTTATTTATTTATTTATTTATTTGAGCCAGGGTCTCACTATTGACTGCAGGCTAGTCTTGAGCTCACTATGTAGCTCAGACTGGCCTCCAACTCACGGTGGTTCTCCTGCTTTACCTTACCGAGTACTGCAGTTACACCTCCGCAGCAATAATCCTGGCTGAAATATATTTTTGATTGATGTAGAATATCTTTTAACACTTTTATATAAAGTTATGAGTTACAGCAATTGTTATGAATAATATCACCATCGTGTTCAAAATACTAATGATATATGCTGTCCAGAATATTCCTAATTTGTGATGTGTGGTAGGTTTGTCAGAGACATACATTTGTAGAAAGGCACACTCTATACTGCCATTTCCATATGTGAAGTGAGTAGGTGTAAATGAATTTTTTCACGGGGAAAATTAATACCCACGCTACTAGTTAGAACAGAGACTCATTAATAGTGTTTCAATGGGATATGGCAGTGTACTCCCGGAGTCTGAGGGTGAAGCCAGCCTGGGCTACACAGAAAGCTCAAATTGTTGACAAGACAGTGTTGGTGCCCCCACGTGGAACCATCATGCTGTGTCTCATGTGTGAGTCACTGAAATTGCAAACAAAAAACAATGTAATAAATATACCACATCAGGAAGAGCATTTTCAAAAGGGATGAGAAAGGGTGAGTGTGGAAGGAAGAGGAAAAGAAAAAAGACTGAGAAATAAAAGATAAAATTGAAACAAAGTTTTATAAACGCGGAGAGGCAGAAAGGATCAAGGGAGAAGAGGGCAACGGGGAAAACGAGGAACCAAAGTCTGTCATGTGCAGGTATAGGTTCCCTGTGGTGAATGTAACGTATCTATTGTACTTTATGGTACTTGATTGTGATGGACAACAAATCTGGGTCCCTGCACTTGAGCCACAGGAGCTTAGACCACTGAGCTACCGCACTGGCCTAGCCAGTCCTTTTTTTTTTTTTTTTGGGGGGGGGGGGACCAGGGTTCGAACTCATGACCTTGCACTTGCCCAGCAGGCACTTATGCCTCGGAGCTATCTCCCCAGCCCCATAGCCAGTCCTTTTATAGATATAATTTTTGTATAAATCCTGACAAATTCTCCCTGCACATAGAGGGTCTGTCCTTGCCTCCATGTTATGAACCCCCTATGAAGTCCAACGGGTTGTCAATCTGTTGATTTGTTACTTCTTGCATATGTTGGGCAGCCCCTTGCCTTAGAGCTTGTGCCCTGATAGTCCTGCCAGCTCTCCCACTGCGAAGTCTCATGACCTCTTCTCTGACCTTGATGCCCAGTCATCATCCTGTGCAGGGATTCTCCATCATGACGGAAGCCCAGCCCACTGCTCTGCTTTCCTCCACTTATTGACGTCTGTCCTCCTCATTTGTCTCCATTTAGCATGATACACATCCCATGAGCGTCATTTCAGATGTGTGAGTATGGTAAGAGCACAGCTCTCCAATATTCAGTTCAACATTAGCATAGATATTTCTGGGAAAATATTTTTAGATAGCATTAAAACTTAAATTATTCAAGGGCTGGCCAGATAACTCAGCAGACTAAAGTGCCTGCTTTGGCAGAGCTTAGTGGCCAGGGTTCAATCCCTGGTGGGCCTTGCCAGCCCCTAGTGAATGCTGAGAAGGTGATTGAGACTGAGCATGGTGGCACACTTGTAACCCCAGCATTTGGGAGGCTGAAAACAGGAGAATAACTATGAGTCTGGTCTGTGTAGTGAGATCCTGCCCTAAATTCATTAAAAAAAATTATTTTACTTTGAGAAAAGCAGATTATTCTCATAATGTGGTCATTTAGTCCGCTCTCTGTATGAAAATATAAAATACTAATGTCACAGAGGAAGAAGGTATTCAGCCTGAGGCTGGTTTGGTACTGTAAATCTAATCAATTTTGAGTCTCTGGATTTTCAGCTTCGCATCTATGTGCATATATCTACTGATGCACATATGAACATATACTGTGTATATGCACATGTGTATGCTAGAATATAAAATGTAAACTCCATGTGGGTAAAGGCTGTTCTCATCTCTATCTGGGTGCTCTGAATAATGCCCTGAATAATACATTTGATTCCTGAGTCATATACTCTTTGTCTTGTCATTAGAATAAACTCAGTTCCACTATGTTCATATGACTCAATAAATGTACTTAGTTTTGTGCTATCTAAAGCTTTGTGAATGATGCAAATAAATATTATTTTCAATGGATATGTAAAGACCTTGACTTTGTCAGTCATATAATTTATTAGAGAGGGCTAAAACTTAGATTATGTTTTTAATTATGATCTGCTAAGCATCCTAAACATAGTTTTAAACATATATGTCAAAATTTTCATCCAGATGTCCTTCTGTTTCATAGGGTCAGAGGTGGAGCTTTTCTGAGATAGCTGGAAACAGCGTGTAGATGCCTGGATCGAGTACATGCTGTGGAGATCAATTCATTGTGTGACGCTAGGATTTATGCTCCTCTACCGTGCGTGTGAGTTCCACTTGCCATAAAGGTGAGTAACCTGGATCTGCAGGGACCTGTAGAAAGTAATATAGGAAGAGACATAGGTCATGACCTGGGAGGCTGTCACCTTTACAAATGATCACATACTTACTTTGCACTTTGTACTTGAGGAAGTTGCTTTTTGTAAAACATTTGTGTTTATCTGCTGTGTATCTATCTCTGTATCCTCTAACTCTTTGCTTATCCCCAAAACAAAATCTAAGACCTTGTGAGGCTTAGATTACTCCAATAAGTAAAGAGTATTTTTAGAGTCCTACTTACTCCTGTAAGCATGAATACTCATCCAAAAGACTCATGGGAAACTCAAGTGACTTCCCGCCCCCCAATCAAGTTGCATGTTATCTGACAGCTTTCCCTACATTCCAAATATTCTAAAGGAACCTTTGTTTTGCATTTCTTCCATTGCTGTCTTACTCATTCTCCATGGGCCCAAATTCCTCCATTTCTCAGACAATGTCTTCAGCGTTGAGTCAGTCTTGCCCCACTTTCTCATCTTTCCTAGGGTATACACATGAAGCTGGCAATGGGAGGTCAGGAGACCCCTTACTGACCCTCACTCTGTGCTGAAGATATGACATTGGGATAGAAAGAGGGTCTCTGCTTGTTCTTGAGCTAAATAATCCTGTAGCTTTGGGTATAGGATAGTCTGTTTCATCATGAGAACAGTAACTAAGACACTTGATAATGTCTAGCTGTAGGTTCAAACAGACATTTGTATCACTTTGGCCCAGTAACAATTAGTCTTTCTGAATCTGTTCCCTAAATCTTGGCCAATCAGCTACAGCCCCAAACTGGCACATTTTAATCCTCAAAATACATTTGACCTCTGAATCCTATGTTCTTTGTCTTGTCATTAGAATAAACTCAGGTCCACTTCAGAACTAATTTCTCCCATAGGAGTTTTTTTTTTTTTTTTTTTTTTCAGCTGTGATGCCCAGAGCCCATACTTCATCCATTCTCTGTTGTCATGCCTTGTGTTGCTGTGTTTGTATTTTGGTCATCCTCATAATTCCCAATAAAATATTAAACACACACTGCTTATTAAATAATAACCATTTTTTATATTAAGTATATAGTCATGAATGTGACAACGTAGTTTATGATATTGAGAATCAGAGTAAGAGAAATAAACGAGCCAGGAGAAAAATATGTCAAATAGCTAACAAAATGCAAAAAATAAAAAAATGCATATGTATGATTTACCATGAAGGGATAATTTTGGCTTATACACTAGACAAGATAGTTAAGGTAAATCTCCCTGAAAATATGACATTCAAGCTGAAGTTTAAGGATAAGAAACAACCAAGCAGAGAGAGATTTCATTCTACCCACTCACTATTTTCAAGAATTGTTTATAAGCTCCAAAATATTCTGCAAATATGACTTCAGAATATTGATTTTAGGGAAACAGAAGATAGTATGTGCACGAGGTGATCAGGAACAATATAAAATATCCTACAACATAAGCATCCCTTCACTCATTTGTTAACTGATCAGTTTATTTATTTACATTGTAACGTTTGTTTTGAGAAATATTATAGTGTTGATTTTCATTAAATATAAGTCACAATTCTAAGAATGCAAGCACAACAAAATAATACAGGTACAAGGTACAAATTGCGGCATTTGCTGAGACAACATAGCACATAGAGCTTGAGGGACAGATTTATATTGGTTCATGGTTCAAGCGCCATGAGTCTATGGCCAGATCTAAGGTAGAAATGTCATGGAGGGGAAGGTACAGCAAAGGACGGTAGCTCAGCTCTCCGCTGCCAGGGGGTAGAAAGAGCAGGAGAGGTGTAGAGAGAGAGAGGAAAGGAGCACTATGCCATGCCCATAATGAATTACATCTTCCAAACAGGGCCCGCCTTCCACAGCACATGTAGCTCTGAACTCATCAGTGGACTAATGCTTTGAGCAGACCAGTGACCTTCCTGATTTAATCACCTTCCCAGAGCTGGACCTCTGAACACATGAGACTTTCAGGCATTTTTTTTTTTATCTAAGCTGAGTGAACATTTAGTGGAGAATGATAAAAAAGTAAATGCAAGTATAAGATGATATTGATTATCACACAAGCAGAACAGGTAGATAAAGGTGTGAGTCACTGTAGCACACCATTTCTGCATGGTCAGTGAAGGCTCTGAACAGGTCAGATTTGTTCAGGACGATAAATTAAATGAGCGAAATTTTGATGCCTATGTTCCAAGAAAAGGAAATAGCCAGGGAAAATTTGCAGAGCCACAGACAAGATTGAAGGGTTCTAGTGATATTACAGAAAGCAGAATTTATAAACATACTCCAAGGGAGGACACAGGTGGAGGGGGATGTATGGAGTCTAAAGTTCAAGGTGTGTAATAAATACATCTTGTAACACTGCTCCTTGCATTTCACGATTAGACTTCGATGGTCACATTAGTAAAATGAAGCTATCGCTAACGTTTACTCTGAAGATGAAATTACCTGTACTGTGCTAGGTGGAATATGAGATTAGAAAGGGAAGAAAGGATGGAACATAATTTGAAGATATCTGTGGGGAAGTTAGATAAGATGGAATATTGATAGCAAAGATAAGATTTTTATGAAAGCCACCCTAGTAAGTCAGTTTGGAACATATATGGTTCCAGTGCTTACATTAAGCTTTCAGGTCAAATGTAAAATTTTGATTGAGTAAAGGGTCTGGAACCAAGGGAGAGTTTAATACGGGAGGTATAAATTGAGAGCATACAAGATAGACATCAGCTGAATCTACTGGTCAAGACAACTGGAAACAAATGCATAAATGAGAAAAAGATTAATATGTAGTTTAATATTTAGAGATCAGAATTAGAGATCAGATTAGAGTTCTGGGCTCACTCCGGGAGAGACAGATCTCAGTGAGTCCGTTGAGCTACCTTCATGGGGTCTTCTCCTTTCTTTCAGCTCCAAATCACAATGTTACAACACTCTAACATTACAAGAATGTAGTATCAATTTTCATATATGGTACCACAAACCCTCCCCAAAGAATCAGGTTTTCCAAGAAATCTTGTAGTTACTATAATTGCATATCAGAACTCTCTCAGTCTTATACTTGGGCTGTATCTACTCCAGAGTTTCACCAACCAGAGAAAGATTATTTTCTCCCTAATATGTTACTCAGTAGACATATTCATGAATCAAAGGAAAATATGATTTATTCTGAGTCTTTTCAGGCAGAGCTTAAGTTTGGACCATCAAGATTATTCCAAGTGCAAATGTATCATAATCTACCTTGTCAACCCCACAGCAAGGGAGCCTGGTAGCAAGATACCAAAGTAACTATGCAAATACCACTTCTATTACCTCATCAGTCAAGCCCACCCCCAGTATGTCTGGGAGATGTAATTCAATAAAAAGAGATGGACTCTACCTCAGGCCTGCTGATATTAATAATTTATAATTAATCAGTTTCTGAAGACTTGCTAAGAACAGAAGGAAATAGAGAATAAGATGGATTCTCTGTCTGTGGAGTTCATATTACTTTTCTCTTAGGCTTAATCTGATCATTTTGTTTTGGAAGACCAGATAATTGACCAGTCACTTGCTGTTTGTTTAAACTTCGTCAAGGGCTATGAATAATGCTCCCAAGGGGCAGCTTTCATAAGGGAAGGTTAAGTTCAATTGACTCGTAATCATGTTTGCAGTTGAGCAAGCAGCCCCGGTATAGTCATCGAGAAGGGATTGCACCTTACTCAATTAAGCAAGATCAGGTGTGTGCTTAAACTTGTAATGGAAACTTGCGGACACATTATTTTGAACATTCAGCTTAATGATATAAAAACAATATTAAGAAGAAGAAATAGCTGTGAGTGTCAAAGTAAGCCTCTTGGATCGTGATGAGTTTGGGACTACCACAGAAGGAACTCCAGAGAGTCCATTCAAAATTTCTACATGAGAGGGCACAGCAGAAAGATGGCTGTCAAGAAAGCAGAAAGGTGGGCCAGATAGCTCAGCAGACTGAAGATCTTGCTTAGGCAGAGTGCAGTATCCAAGGTTCAATTCCCAGCATGCCATGCTGGCTCCACCCCCAGAGAGCATAGAGACATTGACTGAGACTGGGTGTGGGGGCACATACCTGTAATCCCAGCACTGGAGAGGCTGAAAACAGGAGGAACACTATGAATCAGTGTTGTATAGTGAGACCTTGTACCAAGTACGTACATGAAAATGAACAAGGAAAAAAAGAGAGCAGAAATCAAGACTTCCTCAGACACCAAATCTGTCAGTGCTCTGATGTTGCAATTTATTAGCTTACAGAGCTGACTGAAAAAAAAAATCTGTTATGATAAGCTACCTGGCTCATGATATTAGATTATATTAATATGTGGTTATTTTATATTTTCTTGAAAACTGAGATCTTCAAGTGATATCTGGAGAGAATTAGCAAGTGCTGTTTAAGCAAATAATTTCATTTTATTTTGGAGCGAGTAGACATCTCAAAATTATACATTGCTGATTTATTTTATCTCTTCTGAAGAAGAAAAGAGAGTAGCTTGTTTAATTAACTAGAGAATAATTAAATACCTGGCAAAATAACTTTCATTGGTATGTCTGTTAGAATTTGTTACAGGGCTATGAACAAAGCTAAATATTTTGGCCTCAACTTTCTTAAAACTCAGAAAATCAGCATAATACCAGAGAAGTCTAAACCTGATACTCATTAAAGGCTTTGTGAAGTACAGGTATGTCCACAAGCTTTTATTTTTTGTTCCATGCCACAGTCATCTAATACAGGCTCAAACATTATTTTCCTACTTTAAAAAGAAAATAAATAAGGTGAGTCAAAGTAGCATGCTCTCTTGAAAACATTTTCTGTTATAATTCCATTTCAGCGTAATTCCAAGCATCTCATTACTACTAATTTTCCAGTTGGATACTGCACATTGTTTTGTACTGTGATCGATTAAGCATCTGGAAAAATAATAAAAATTCAAATTTTGTTGTTAAAAGATATATGTTAGAGTCACTTTCCATTTCCACAATGTGAAAAACCAAAGCTTGATTCTCACGTACAAACAGAATCACTTCCTAGTGTTCACAGGATATTTATCCCAGGGCAATCTCCCCCCACAGACAGCAATATGCAAGGATGTTCAAATTCCTTATAAAATGACATGCATTGGACTTGCAATCGTTTTATTTTATTTATTTATTTATTTTTTTGTCTTTTTGAGACAGAGTCTTGCTATGCAGTTCAGGCTGGCCTTGAGCTCACTTTTGTAGTCCAGGCTGGTCTCAAACTTGCATCGATCCTCCTGCCTCAGCCTCCCGAGTGCTGGGATTACAGGCGTGTGCCACCACGCCTGGCAAGGACTTGCAATCTTGACACATCTTTTTGTTTATTAAATCATCTGTAGGTCACTTTTAATACCTGAAATAGCATAAATGCTCTATAAATAGTTGTAATGATGCATTGGTTAGGAAATATGAATGAGAAATAAATCTTTATATACTAAGTATTGACCTAATTAACAAAATGATTTTTGATATTTTGTTTGTTGTATCAGTGCAACAGAGTCCGCTAATATGATACGTAACTTTTTTTCTGATGATAACAAAATAAAAATACGTATGTGAAAGATTATGCCTAATTCATCTTGCACAATATTTGAGAGAAGGGATAATAAAGTACGGTGTACCACCAATCTATTCTGCAAGATTTAAACTCAATGCGAATGAATTAATCAGTCCTTTTGCTTCATTCCAGTTGCTCCTTACTCTCTCTTCCCCTTGACTTCGGACTCTTTTCTTCAGAATCAAAGTCGTGACTGTAGCCAGGCATGGTGGCACACACCTGTAGTTCCAGCACTTGGGAGGCTGAGGCAGGAGGATCAGTGCGAGTTCGAGACCAGCCTGAGCTACAAAAGTGAACTCAAGGCCAGCTTGAGCTGCATAGTGAGAAACTGTCTCAAAAAGACAAATAAATATGAAAATAAATAAGTAAGTAAGTAAGTAAAATAAAAATAAATAAATAAATAAAAAGGTCCTGACTGTTATTTTTTTACT
The DNA here is from genome assembly GCA_004027025.1 of Myocastor coypus. Taxonomy (NCBI): domain Eukaryota; kingdom Metazoa; phylum Chordata; class Mammalia; order Rodentia; family Myocastoridae; genus Myocastor; species Myocastor coypus. The sequence continues at coordinate 12,754 of PVJA010016224.1, read as the reverse complement.
TTCATTTTCAGCTGACTGGCTCCTAATCTTGCATTAGGTTTCTAATGGGATAAGTCTGGCCCTGAAATCTTTATACTTTCCCCAGGTGTTTGTGACAAACAAAAAATCATAATTAACATTCATAATATTCCTGCTGATGGTTTTCTTGGGATGCAACCTGGCTTTGAAACTAATAATAATGACAAGATGTGCCTTTTAGTATTATTCATTTGGCAACACAATTGCTGCATATTCCAAGTAGATAGTCCTTCATTCAAGAAATATGCAGGATGGCCATGCTACATACGAAATCCTATGCACATGGGAAATGTTGAGTTTCCAATCTGGGACCTTGAAATTTAGAAACCGATGAGTGTTGGGGATTATGTGAATGAGCACAGCTTACCTGCTTATGAGCCTCACTGCCACACATGTCCACCTAACCAGTTAGACTAACTATTCTGATGATGAGACTCTTCAAAACTAAGTCCTCTATCAAGGCAGTCAACATTTCCAGAAGATATATTTTCTCCACGGATGACATTTTTCTCTCACATCTCTAAAATCAGCTCATTTTTTAGAAATGCCACTTCAGTTAGCTTCGAGACAAATATATACTCCAAAGGTATTTTATAGTGTCCCTTTTTTAGAAGTGATAAATACAGGAAGCTGAATCATGTATGCTCTACTCATGTAGTCATGAGTTTGCAAGTATTTCTCTTATAAATGTATGTATATAATGATATAGGAATGATGAATTCAGAGAAGGATGGAATATTTGTGTTATAGGATATTAGGAAACACTAAAGTAAATTTAAAACATAAAATAGAACTTGAAAATTGCATAGATATTTTCATAATCTCTTCCCTCCCTTCTTTCTTTCCTTCCTTCCTTCCTTCCTTCCTTCCTTCCTTCCTTCCTTCCTTCCTTCCTTCCTTCCTTCTTTCCTTCCAGACAAGTATTTGAGCCAAGGTCTTGTGAGGTTAATTTCTACCACCCTACCACTGATATGCTCCCTTAGATTACAATTCCTTTCATAAATTTCAACATTTTAATATTCAGTTATTTATTTGGCACATGGTCTTGCTACTGAGCTTGGACTTGCAGTGATCCTCCTATCAGCCTCCCTAGTACTAGGAGATTATAGACGTGCACCACTATGTCTGCTTTTCATGGCTGGCTTAGTGTGCCCAGCGTTCTGGAGCTGGCATGGCATCTGGTACTGGGGATAGAACCTGTATCTTTGTACTTGTTAGGCAGGCACTTAGACTGTTGAGCTATCTTTCCAGCCTACAACTTGCTTTTATTAAAAAATATTCAGTTAATTCCAATGACTACTTCTTACTCTTCATATTATTTGGCCTTTTTCAGAAGGCAGTCAATATCTTGCTTAAATATTACAATAGAAGCTTCTAATTTCATATTAAGTTTACATTTTACAGATATTTTATATACACTGTTATTCTAAACTTTATTGGTGACACTTTGAGTTGGCACACATACTAAAAAGCAGATAAATTGAGACACATGAACTGAAAACTTGCTTTTCTTACCTAATTGCTGACAGAAAGTGAGCTGGAATCTAGGCTATGTGTCACCTGCTTAGGCAATAGTCCTACTGGATTAGTTATAGGTTTCCTGAGGTCAGTGAACCACTGCCTTCCATGTAATCACCGTCCTTTAAGTGATTCAGACAGCAATTAATCCTCGATGCAGGTGTCACTGCTTATCTTATCCTGGTGTTTTACGGCATAGCAGAGGATTAAAGGTGAACAGCACACTGAGATTGGATTAGAAGAAGTAGATGTATTCCCTGTTCAGAAACACATCATGTCCAGCTAAAGATTTGGATTTCTTTTTATGCTATCCATCTTCATATAGTTCTACAGTTCAACATATAAATGCAGTCATGATAAGCCTAGACAACAGAAAAGGTTAGATTTTCAGAGCTATACATCATAATAAACATTTGTTCACAGTGCTCTGATAAAAATGAGATTTACTTAAGTTTTATATAAGGATAATACAGGGTCAGAGTTTCATAAGAGGAGTTGAATTAACTAGTGAAAGACTAAAAGGGTTAAGAAGTAGTGATAAAAAAATGGTAATTACTTTTGAGAAGTACGGTGTCTAATAAAGGAGCAAAACTGGTATCAAGAAACATTTGAGGAATAAAACAAAGAGGACTTATCCAAGTCCTACTGTGAAATATGAAATCAGAGTTAAAAAAAAAGCCCTTAAAACACCCAAACTGGACTTTCTCTTTCATAAATGACAAATGCTAGAAATTTAGCCATGCTATGAACAATATAAAATTATATTGTTTTAGTTATGTGAATCTGGAAGCTACAGTTTTAAGTTATAATAACCATACAACTTAAAATAATAGCTAACTTAATGGCTGTTCCTCAGCTTTTCAGACTTTTTTGGAGATTGGCATTTGAGGAAGTGATTTGTAACAACTCCCTGCAGTTAGAGCCTGATGTCTGTGGAGAGACTTGCTGGAAAATACATCTATGTTAGATGGAACCCGTGTAAAGCTCTCTCTCTCTCTCTCTCTCTCTCTCTCTCTCTCTCTCTCTCTCTCTCCTCTCTCTCGCTCTCTCTCTTCATGTGGTAGAACTCAAATCTAGAAATGCTGCATGAGTGATATAGCACTTATCAGTTTCATGTTCCGAGGCAAACCTTCATGTTTAGCTTATACTTTGTAGGACAAAGTAGCCCTATCCTAGCTTCCAGTCAGTCAGTTCTATGCAAGCCTGATAAAATGTTGCTTTCCAATTCATACTAATTTGGTAAATGCTCCACAGCTGATAAGCTTATTATTTGAACAGAGATTTTTTGAATAAAAAATGTTGCCAAATCTATCGTTTGGTAAGAAGAACAGGATAATGTAGGCTGAACTAGGCTTCATGTTACCATCATAGTGTGCACATCCTGTCGAGGAAGCAAACTCCTTTATACCAGGACCTCCTCCAAAGGTACTGTGTTCCAACCATGTCCCTCAACGCTCTTGTCAGATGGTGGGCCTCCAGAGAACTCAGTGACATCTGTACCTCTGTTTCTAATACCTGCCTATTAGTGACAGGCAATTAGTAATAAAATTACTCAACATATTTCATTACCATCATAATAATCAAACTGAACATTTGTAAAATCCTAAATAAAAAGCAAGCATGTTACCACCTTCTTGGATATTCTACACAGGAAAATACAGAGCATCAATTTTTCAAGCATGCATTTCTTTTTATTTTACAGATATTTATTTTTCTCAGATGAATTAAATTTCTCATAGGAAGGCTTTTTCAGTTATTTGAGATACAATAATGACTACCAATTCTTTCTGCAGAAAGAATAAGCCCGTGTTTTGCTACTATTTCTGTTCATGTCTTTATCATCAGAAGCAATCCAACAACCCCAAAAGAATTTGAAGAGATAAATTATTATAACTGTAGTGGTAGATAAATTTGCATCAATTGAACCATTCTGCCCAAATATCAGTAATTTTGCTGTTTTCGGCACCGCTGAAAAGGAGCACTGAGAGCTTCATAATGGCTACATTTCAAGACATTGCATTATTATCTAACCACATAACATTTTCTAGGGCTTTAATAGCCAGTGCTGTAATTAAATTTTGACACATTGCACCGTTCAATGCGTCTGAAGCTGTAAGTTGTGTGACTAATTGATAATTCAAGCCCTAATTGAGATAATGAGGCTGGCCATGGACATCAGTGACATGCTCACCTAATTGGCTTCTTAATATGTGTTTACTAGATGAGTGGAGAGTAAACCCAAGGTGATGGTGGGGCAGTAAAGTTAATAAAGGAGGACACAGTGTGGATGAAAGATGCCAGAGTGGTAAATATACCTTTCAATTATTAAACATCTGTAGTGCATCAGGTCTACAGAAGGATCATCCAAGCATCCCAACCACACATACACTTCACAAGGTTCAGAGGAAGAGGTCTAAACCCAGAAACTGATCCCTAAACGTTGAAGACCCTGATGTAAGGATTATAGACTGGATGAAGCAGAGTTTCAAAGCTTTATACGATAGGGAGAAGGTATACAGATTTGGAGTTTAAACAATCAATTCTAAACAGTACTGTGGCAGTAATGTTTATGCATTGGGTTTCTTCATGTAAAATATGAAATGATATCCACTGACTTCGTTATTAAGTGCAATAATAATGTAATGCCTGATAGTGATATCATTTAGAAAATAGTTTCTAGATGTCAAGCAAAGAGCTTAGCACTTTAAATATAGTGTTCTTTAATTACTTACAACTCACTTCTGTAGGACAAATAAATGATAATTAGGACTATCAATTATAAAAGGAAGGTTTAGAGAGATGCGAAATAGTTCATGTATGTTCATAGTTCTACAAACTGGGCCCTCACGTTCAAGTTATAACATTTATTCCAAGCATCAAACATCTACCACTATACCATGATGCCTCTAACTTTTAAGAACATCGAGGAGCAAAACACTAATTAAGGTAACTGGCATTAAATACAGGAGACAATTAAACTAATTGGTTTAGAATCATACCAGCTGTATCCATTTAAAGCTGTTAGGTATGAATTCCATTAGTTAAACCATAAAAGCTGTGCTTTTCCTCTACACCAAGTACTGCGACTGTGAAATGTAAATGCCCTGTTCATATGATTGAGTGAAAAATCACGGTGTTCAAATTTTTTTTTCTTTTTTTTTTTTTTTTTGTGGGACCAGGGTTCGAACTCACGACCTCGCACTTGCCCAGCAGGCACTTGTGCCTCGGAGCTATCTCCCCAGCCCCACGGTGTTCAAATTTATTCTGATTATTAGTGGCTATTTGCTGTCATGACCACTAACTCCCTTAAAACTCAAATTTGGAAATTTCAAAATATTTTCACATTTCAATTATCTAAATAAGAGCCAACAAGATACCTCAGCGGACAAAGCACCTGCTTAGGCAAGTGAAGAGACCAGCAGCTGATCCCCAGCTCCACATGCAGTGCCGGCCTTGCCCCTGGGTCCACTAAGTCAGCCATTGTGATAGGGCTTGGGAGCACATGTCTGTAGTCCCAGCACTGGGGAGGCTGAGATAGGAAGATCAGTACAAGTCCAAATTGCAAAGTGAGAACCTGTACCAAATATGAAAAACAAACAAACAAACAAACAAAAACCTAATTTGATGGCTTAGCGTTTAGAAAGTCGTCTTTTAATATTGCATTTATTTCTGCCATTAAAATATTAAAAATTAAAAATTAAATTACATGGTATACTCTTCTGTTAACTAGGACAGATAGTTCTATCTTACTCATAACATAGCAATGTACTGAAGATAAAAAAAAAATAAATTCACAGGAAACAAGGACACAGAGAGTATGAGTAGATTTTGGTTTTAAGGTATGACTTCTTAAATTATTCTTAGTATTTTAGCAGACTTGATCTCACTTTCAAACAATAGGATCTTTTCAAGGGAAGACAAACTGAACGTTGTTCGTGAATATAATTTCATGTAAATCCATCGTACTGCCTGCAAACCTTAGCTGTTTAAAGTAACTCTTGGAAATTTTGTCATATTCAGGAATTTTCTCCTCTGTAATTGTCCTATTTTTTTCAGCTTTCATATCTCTGGTCTCCTCCCTATTTTGCAGATAAATATTCAAAGTTCATTTATTTTCTTCACACCTCAATAGATGAGTAGTTCTCTTTCATTATGGGCCCAATGCATACTATACAACCATAATGCCATCCACTGATCTCCCTGACGATAGTAATATCTTCAACAATTTTTAAAATTTTATTACTTTTAGTAAGAAATAACAATGAAACAGTTTCAAAACACATTATTATGACAGCCACAATAATTAATACAGTGCATGTTTTTGTCTTCATAGTAGTTCTTCAGAGTACAAGATGTACTTCTAAACACTATTGGTACAAATATTTTTTTCCCATTGAACTAAGAGAAAGTGATCATATGTATAGTCCAATATTCCAGAATGGTAGTGAGTTATCAGCAGAACTGGCAATGTTAAAAGCTGTTTACTTGAGCCTTTTACAGCTCAGCGTACTAATCTGGCTTTATTTTTTATGCCTTGTGGTTTAACTTTTCTGCTGGATGGTTAAGGCCCAGTTAAAGCAAGACCCATATAACAAAACATGTAACTTTTGTATCTGACAAGTTCAGTTAAATTCCCTCAGGATTTCCCTTGAAACCATGTACAGCATTCTGTAGAACTTTGGTCAGTGTCAGCCATCTGGATGAGTCATGGCCTTTGCTTGACCAGTTTGCTCTCTGTGAAAGCCTGAGAGAATATTTTCTCTCTAGGTGAATCTTTTCTTCTTTTCTTGTGTTTGCTTCTGTCTGTTCGAATTTTTAACCTATTCTGTCTCTTTAACTTGGTAATGTAGTATATATTTGTCTCACGATTTTTTGCCCCAATCCATTAAAAAAAAAAAAAAAAAACTCTCTGCCATAATCATAAGTCCTACTTGTGCAATGGCAGATAATCTGCAGTAGTCCCAATTTCATGATTTAAATGTAAATATCATCTTTACAGAATCTTCTAGAATATGTCTGATCAGGTAGGTGTAGCCAATTTGGTGCACAAAATTAGCCATTGCAACTGATGGTCATTAATCTGCAAAGGATGCCTTGGTTGCTTCCAGGTTGAAAAGCCAACAAATAAGAGTATTGTAAATGTGGCTGGGGAGATAACTCTATGGCACAAGTGCCTGCCTGCTAAGTGCAAGGTTGTGAGTTTGAACACTGGTCCCACAAAGGAAAAAAAAGAAAGAAAGAAAGAAAAAGAGTAGAAAAAGAGTGTTATAAACATCATCAGGCATGATTTTGCATTAATGATTTGTAATTCAGCTAAATAATTACCTAGAAAAGTAGCTGCCAAGTCATACTGTGGGAACAATTCAGTGTTATCCTCTTAGATTTTTTTTTTTTTTTTTTGCAGATCCACACGCACTCACCTCATACTCCAATAGCACTTGGTCTGCCAAAATATTTTTGAATCTATGCATGTAAAGAAGGCATCAACATTCTCTGCTTTGTGATTACATGTTCCTTATGAATAAAGTCAAGCTTTCATTCAATTTGTTTCTGGTGCATTTACCACATTGATGGGAATATTTTGAATACTCAGTAAAAGCTTATTGAGTGAAAAATAGATGCAGCAAATGACAAAGGCCTGATCTTTTTTATTCATAGACCAGCAGAATTTCATCTACATGAGCGCACTCTGATTACAGAAGCACTTTTCAAAGATTGTCTCCAAGGATGAATACGATTTACACTTCAACAACTGTCCACTTCTTTGGAGTTCTCAAGTTTATTGTCCACCTTCTTTCTTTCTCTGTAGTAACCGTGGGAATTTCTTTCTCTCCCTATGCCAGCTATCTTCTGCCACATATCTGTATTTAGCCAGGATTCAACAGTCTTCACAAATGACCGCAGTTCAATGAATGTCTTCTCAAGCTACACACACAGGCATCTGTCTTAGGTACTTTTCTCGCATTACTGGGACAAATATCCAACACTCAAAATGAGGGAAGGAAAAGGTTTATTTAAATCACCGTCACTGGAGGTTTCACTCCTTACTTAGCTGGCTCCAAGGCACAATGGCTCACAGCAGAGAGCAACCTTTCATGGCAGCAGCAAAGGGCTAGAGAGAGCATAGGGAGAGGCCACTGCTCTGGCAGCAGGCTTCTCATTCCTCCTTACATTGAAATGCTGATTACCAACCTCAGAGCCAGCGCAACATCCACACCCACAGTAATCAGTGAAATTCCAGAAGCTGCCTAGAGACTGCATGAGGCTCTTTTTTTTGGGGGGGGGCACCTATGCAGAAATCATATCTAATTTTAAAAATTTTGCATTTATCTTTAACTATATATTCACTCCCTTGTAAAACTTACTCATTTTTCTCTCTGTTTTTCTTGTTGCCTTCTAATTAGAAACATGAAAATATAACATTTATTTCAAAATGTTATATGAAATGATTTCATGGTTGTATAAATTAACCCACTATTAAACACTCTAACAGATGTATTGCTTTTATTTTCCTTTGATTGTTGGCTCACTTATGAATTGATCTGAAGGGGCCTTATCTGTACAAAATGCAATGTAATTTAGTATACACTAGAAAAAGACAAATATTTATGTCACAAAATGTTTATTTCAACGTTTCCAAGGCTTGCTAGTGCAAAATATTCCCAGGAAATTCTTAGTGCTATTTTGAGCCAGTTTTTGGAACAAGAGTACAAATTTCAACTCATCTGTCATTATTTTGATTTTCAAAACAAATTTCCATTTTATTTGACTCACTATTTTGTCAAAAAATGTACACTCCTGGAAGGAATAGGAATAGCCATTACCTTTTACTTCCTAAAATAAATGTATCAGAATGCTGTGTGTGTGTGTGTGTGTCTGTGTGTGTGTGTGTGTGTGTGTGTGCATTTGGTACACGGTCTCAGTAGACAGCCTGAATTCATACTGATTCATTCAACCTCCCCAGTGCTGGGCTCACAGGTGCACACCGCCACACCTGGACTTGGTGTGGCATACATGACCAGGTATCAGTGGCCTAACCCTGGACCCTGCACTTGCCAAAGCAGGCACTCAGTCTGCTAAAGTATCTCGCTGGCACAGAATGCTTTTACCAAGTAGCTAGAATTATTATTTGTTTTTTGACTTCCAAATTAATGAGATGGAATGATTACTTTGATTTATTATTACCACTGTTGATTTCTGGCTCTGTAACCCAGAGAACCTAATTACAAAAGCCCATTTCATTAAGTAATGATTTCATTTTTCTACCAGAGAATAAAATAAGGCCTACAAATCAGCATCACCATTATATCACTGGTCAGCTATAACTTTCAGAGCAAGCATAAAGATGTGAATTCAAAACTAACATAGCATATACATACATGTATTTATGTATGATTATGCAAACATATGGACATGGTCATACATACCTACACATGTATATAAATGATTACTATTTATATAGTACCATTTATTTATTTTTGTAATAATTATTACTATGTGATAACTTACTAATTAACACAATTATTTATGAAAATGTAAGTAAATATTTATTGGCATATACAAATCTACAAACATAAGCATGAGCACACATGGGTATGTAGACATTCATATATTTACAACTAAATTGTTCTAATATTACTTCAGACACTGTATATCTGTGTATTTTATGTGCAGGGACATCATACCTCTATTATTATTTATGAAACAGTCGTTTATAAACCATAAAAATGAAGCTTTAGTTTGGGGAGAAACAATCTGGTGTGAAGTCCTCAGACATGAAAATGCACAGCGATGCCATACAGGTGCAGCATGATTTTATTTAATGGGTAAAACACTCAAGGGAAAAGCATTTTAAGTACATAATATTACATAAACTCAATAAAACATATTCTATATACAGTTTCTGTTTATAAAATTTCAAAAATATTTTAAAAGTATTCCACTAAAGGAAGACTATCTGCATACATATTTATAAACAATGGTAAGATCTTATTTCTAAAATAAGTCATTTAATAACAATCTTGGAAGAAATATAGACCTTGGAGATGTAAAGTTACATGCCACTAAAAGCGCACATATCTGAAATCCGAGAGGTATTAAGTCTTCTGCACAAATATGCTTTATAGTAGATTTATAAAATATGCTCAAATGAATTTAAATTATCAATGAAGAAACAGCCAGCTGTATTGAATAAGCAATTGGGTGAAGTCAGTTCCCTCAAGTACGTGGACAGAAAGCCTTAACCTAGGACTTGGAGGTGTAATTCAATTTTGTAGCACAGGCAAAAGCATGGACTCAATCTGCAGCAACAGAGAGGAGGAGAGAGGGAGGAAAACACTCAGAGGTCACTGAGAATAACTGATACAGAGTGTTTTATTACGGACTCGCACAGTACTTGAGAAATGTGTTGTTAAGAGTTGCATATGGATTTAGAGACGAGAATATTAATACTAAATCTCACTATATTTTTCATTTGGAGAATATGTGGAAATGAGATGGAGAGATTCAACTCAGAGATAAGAAAGTTGTCTAAGGGAAATTTTGATGGGATATGGATTTATCCCTTATTTAACGGCCCCACAAAATGGAATTTCAAGTATAAAAAGAATTGAGATGGAGGTTTATGGAAAATGGCCTCATATGGCACAGGATTCTGTTTTGGTTCTTAGTAGTTTTACCGTATGAATCACACTAGTGGAACTATTTTTAGGCTAGGAATTTATTTTAAGTTCCTTAAATTTTGGGGGGCAGACACAGATTATGAGTTGTACCTAATTTAAAGACTGTTCATGTGTTTCAGAAGCAATCTGAGCACAGATTATGAGGTGAAGGGGTTCAGAGTGAGGTAAATACACCATGAGCCCCAATATGGAGGAGCCACGCATTGATCACACCTGGCTGCTTCTGCTTGTAGAGATACAGAAGGCGGCAGCCACATCTGACGCACCAGGTGGACCCGTTGTCCTGAGCTTTTCTCTTTTGGGTGAAGAGATTTCCAAGGAAACTCAGGGATTGACGTGCTGTTTGCCCCTCTTCACGCTCTTCTTTGGAAGTCAGACATGGCCAGCTAACAGATTCAAAGACAGTCGTGTATGCAAGGGAAAGTCATTGTTCAAGCCGGGCGAGGCATAGATTTAATAACCTGAGGAAAAAACTGAGATGCTGAAGCAGACTGGTCTCAGTCAGGGAAATAGCAATGCAAAAGGAAAAGAAATAATAAACTTCAGGAAATCTAATTTTCGCACTTAAAAAGTTAAGGCCTCCAAATATTCAGTTTTTGGCAAACTCATAAAGCATGCAAATAACATAAAAATCTCATACAAAGGCAAAATAAAAATAAGACAACCTACACTATTGTAAGAAAAGAAAACACCTTCCTTAAAGATGCCCAAGGAAGTGTGGAATTCATGGAGAAAACCAAGGAACTGAAGAATGAGAAACGGCAATATCAGCAGAAGCCAGGAAACATATAAAGAAAGCCCCCTAAAAATTCAAGTGCTGAAAAATGCAATTGTTAATTGAAAAGTTTATTAATATTGAAAGCTAATGTTGGGAAGATAAAAAAAGAATGAGAGAATTGGAATATAAACAATAGGAATTATTGAGCCCAAGTAGCAGAAGAAAAAGGATTTTAAAAAAGTGAAAACAGTGGCTGGGGAGATGGCTCAGGAGAGTAAGTGCTTGCTTGGCAAGTGCAGGGGCCTGAGTTCAGTTCCACAGGAAAAAAAAAAGTGAAGAGAGCAAAAATAATCTATGGACACCAGAATTTAAAACAATATGTGCATATGGGATCTCCAAAAGAAAGAAGGAAAACGAAAAGGCTAGGGAAAATATTTGAAGAAGTAAAGCAACGCTTCTCAGATCTGATGAAAGACATGGATGTAAATATCCAGGGAACTCAGAAATCTCCAAAACAGATAAGCCCTGAGAGATCCTCACTTAAGCAATGATAAGCACACCTTTGGGCTGGGAGATAGTGCAGAAGAGTAAGCCCCTGCTTAGGCAAATGAAGGGACCACCATTCAGTCCCTAGTACCACATGCCACAGCGGTTTTGGAAGTATGCAAAACATTGCTGACATGTAAAAATAAACACACATGAAATTTACTTTAGAAAATATCTTATATGGATCCCCAGGGCGCGCTTAGACAGACAGACAGGACATGGTGGCGTGTGCCTGTAATCCCAGTGCTTGGGAGGCTGAAAACAGGAGAATCGCTACGAGTCTGATCTGTGTAGTGAGACCCTGTGGACCCTGAAATAAATACATAACATATATAAAAAAAGAAAATATCTGCTACGATTTTTGCCACGTAATTGGCTAACATACGGTTTAATACTTACTAGTTTTATAAAGTTATTTGTCTACTACTAAAGTCAAAAATGAGAAAAAATGTACAATATAAGCTTTCATCTCAGCTGGCCTGATAGCTCAGCGGACTAAAGTGCTTGCTCCACCCCCTAGGCGCCCTGAACCAGCTATGGAGTCTGGGCATGGAGACACATGCCTATAACACTAGGTAGGCTGAAAACAGGAAGACCACTATGAGTCCAAGCTGCGTAATGAGATCCTCAAAAAGAAAAGGACTTACGACGAGGGCTAGGGAGATAGCCTAGTAGTCTAAGCACCTGCCTCACAAGCATAGGGACCATGGTTTGAAATCAGGTGCCCCTGAAACGGGATGTGGTGGTGCATAACGGTAATCGCAGCTCTCAAGAGGCGTAGTGAGACCTTGAGCTGCGTAGTGAGACCTTGTAACAAATAAAATATTTTTTAAAAAATAAAAGGAAGATGAAATATTGTAAAAACTAATAGCCTATTCTCCATTTCAAGCCTCATATAATCTTGAACCCAAATTGCTCACTTTTTTGGAGAACGGGAAGAGTGTTCAGGGTGTTCAGGATTGCACTACTAGATTGGAATTATAGTGATCCACTGTTATGGTTTATGTCTAGTTGTCCCCCAAAAGCCTCATGGAGTCATTGGGCAGGAACTTCTAGAGTTTGGGACTTGATCCATGATCCCTGGGATTATGGGTTTTAGTACTGATGGGATTATGGGTGGAAGTACTTCTGGGATTATGGGTGTAGCCTAGGGCGGGAGCTAAGGTGGAGAGCCTGAATGTAATATAAAGAGAGACAGAGAGACAGACTGGAGCTCTAGCTGTTGCTGTTGCTCTGCTGCCCTGATTGACTGGCTGTCTCTGCTGCCATTTTG